>CAUYSK010002839.1:0-23940 GCA_963575035.1 Avahi laniger | reverse complement strand
ACTCCTGGACTCAAGCAATCCTACTGTCTCAGCCTCCCAAGTAGCTGGGACTACAGGCATGTGCCACCATGCCCGGCTAATTTTTTCTATATATATATTTTTAGCTGTCCAATTAATTTCTTTCTATTTTTGGTAGAGATGGGGTCTTGCTCTTGCTCAGGCTGGTCTCGAACTGCTGAGCTCAGAACGATCCGCCCACCTCGGCCTCCCAGAGTGCTAGGATTACAGGCGTGAGCCACCGCGCCCGGCCTTGCTTTTTCTATTTAATTTTTTAAAGTATATCAGCCCTTTACTCTTCCCTATCTACCCCAGACATCACTTAAGATGTTTTTTTTTTGTAGGCATCCGTATCTTTCTTGCCACCTTCTACCTTTATTTTTACCCAAGCACCAGTTTGAAATTCTTATCTTTTCTTTCTGTAATATTAAAGCTGCATTCCTTTCAGTTCATCCAAAATGCCGTACTTTTTCTTTTGCTTCAGGACCTTCATATATCCTGCTTGGAATATTCCCCCTAGCCATACCCCATTCCTGTTTTTTTAACCTAGATAGTGCTTCAGCAGCAGCATCCTGCCACTTCTGTTGACTCCCGGTTGAGTCCCTGTGGCAGGAACTTGTGATTACTTCTTCAGTGTCTGTCTCTCCGATAGACTGTAGACTATATGAGGGCTGGAGTTTTGTCTTATTTTCCTCTATATCCCAGGTGTTGGCACATGGTGTAAGATGAACGGATAACTACTTACAGTTGTATTCTAATACATGTACTCACCAACTTTTGCCTAGCCCATTGCAATACCCTTTTCTTCTTTAGCCTGTTGATGTGATGGATTATATTAGTTCATTTTTGGATGTTAAACCAGCCCAGCCTTGCATACTTGGAATAAATCCTGCTTGGTCATGCTGTGTAATTCTTTTTATACATTGTTGGATTCAGTTTGGTAATATTTTGAGGGTTTTTATATCTATGTTCATGAGAGATAATTAGTCTGTAGTTTTCTTTCCTTATAATGTCTTTGTTTGGTTTTGGTGTTAGGGTAGTGCCAGTGTCAAAGAATGAATTAGGAAGTATTCCCTCTGCTTCTGTTTTCTGAAAGAGTTCTTAGAGATTTGGTATGATTTCTTCTTTAAATGTTTGGTGGAACTCACCAGTCAACCCCTCTGGGTCTAGTGCTTTCTGTTTTGGAAGGTCATTAATTATTGATTCAGTTTCTTTTATGGATATAGGTCTATTCAGATTGTCTAATTCTTCTTGTGTGAATTTTGGAAGATTGTGTCTTTCAAGGAATTGTCCTATTTCATCAAAGTTATCAAATTTGTGAGCACAAAGTTGATCATAGTATCCTTTTATTATCCTTTTAATATCCTGGGGTCTATGTTGGTATCCCCTCTTTCATTTCTGATATTATTTTTGTTTTCTCTCTTTTTTTCTTAAGCCTTTTTTAATTTTTTTACTGTCTTAATCATTTTTAAGTATATAGCTGTAAACTATGTTCACATTGCTGTACAACAGATCTGTAGAATTTTTTCATCTTGCAGATCTGAAACTCTATCCATTGAACAACTTCTCATTTTCCCCTACTGCCCAGTAGAAATTTGTTTATTTTATTGATATTTTAAAGAAACAGCTTTTGGTTTTGTTAAATTTTTTCTCTTGATTTCCTGTTTCATTTGCATTGATTTCTGCTCTTAATTTTTATTCTTTCTTTTCTTCTGCTTACTTTGGCTTTAGTTTGCTCTTTTTCTAGTTTTCTAAAGTAGAAGCTTAGGTTATTGGTTTTAGTGTTTTCTGTTTCTAATATATGCATTTAATACTATAAATTTCTCTCTAATCACTGCTTTAGGTACATCCCACAGATTTTGATAGTTGTATTTTTATTTTCATTTAATTCATTATATCTGTTAATTTCTGTTGCGATTTTGCTTTGCACCATGCATTATTTAGAAGTGTGTTGTTTAATCTCCAAGTATTTTGGGATATATTTAAGCTATCTTTCTGTTACTAATTTTTAGTTTAATTTCATTGTGACCTGAGAGCAGATACTGATTGCTGTTCTTTTAAATTTGTCAGGCCCAGAATGTGGTCTGTCTTGGTGAATGTTGTATGTGAGCTGGAGAAGAATGTGCATTCTGCTGTTGTTGGATAAAGTGGTCTGCAGGTTCCAATAGCCTTTTTATTGAATTGACTGTAGCCTATGCTTTCTCTGTTTTTTCAGGAAGTTTCTATAGTGATCTTTCCAAATGAGATATATACTTCTCACTCCCCTCCTAAAACTTCTTCAGTGGTTCCTCATTGCCAGATAGCTGAAGTGTACTGTTTTGCAGAGAGGAAATAGCCTTCATAATCAGGTCCCTTATTATCCAGCTTTTTTTTTTTTTAAACAGTAGTTCAGTCCCTTCATCCCCGCTTTATGCTTTAAGAATATCAAATTACTTAAGTTGTCTAAGTTCACTGTGATTTTTTTTCCTATTACTTTTGTACATGTTGTATATGCCTGTAATCTCTGTTTGGCAATCTGTTGTTCACTTGTCAATTTAAACACTTTCTCTTTTGTGTGATTTTCATTATGGTAACTAACTTTGCATTTATTTGCTTGCAAGACTGTCTTAATACTTAAAGGTCTCTTTTCTATGTCTTGTCTTTAAATTTTGTGTTCTTGATACCTGGACTATAGTAGGCAGAATTTTTTCAGTGAAAATACACATTTTGATTTTAATTGAGAAAAAGTTTAAAGTGAAATACTTGCACCCTAAGTTTGTGGTTCAGAGTTTTGACAACTGCATAAATTTGTATAATCCACAGCCCATCAAGATACAGAATACTTCTGTCATCCTAAAAACTTTCTTTGTATTTCTTCCCAATTAATCGCCTCCACAACAATTGTTCTGATGTTTTTCTTCATAGATTATTGTCCCTTGAACTTCATGTAACTCTTTTGTGTCTGGCTTCTTTTGTACAGTATAATGTTTTTGTGATTCATCCATGTTGGTTGAGTTTATCAGTAGTTCATTTCTTTTCCTTGTTGGATAATGTTCTATCATTTTAATATCCTAAGATTTGTGTATCCATTTTCCTTTTTATGGTTATTTGTGTTATCTCTTGTTTTTAATCATTTCACATAAATCTGCTGTGATTTTTTTTTTTTTTTTTTGAGAAAGATTCTCACTCTGTTGCCCTGGCTAGAGTGCAGTGGTATCATCGTAGCTTATTGCAACCTCATCCTGGGTTCAAGTGATCCTTGTATGAAAATTTTTGTGCAAGTCTTTTTTCATTTTTTTTCAGACATTTTTGTACAAATCTTATTTTGGAGGGGGAGTTCATTGTTTTACTGATCCGGTGCCTATCTTTAAATGAGTACTACACCTTTTTTTGTTGTTTGTTTTTTAATTTTTTATTAAAATTTTTTTTTTTAGAGACAGGCTCTTGTTCTGTTGTCCAGGCTAGAATGCATTGGCACAATCATGGCTCACCACAGCCTCGAACTTTCAGGCTTAAGTGATCCTTCCACCTCAACCTCCCTAGTAGCAGGGACTGCAGGTGTGCGCCTCTATGCCCAGCTAACTTTTTTCATTTTTTAGAGAGACATGGTCTCACTATGTTGCCTAGGCTGATCTCAAATTCCTGGCCTGAAGTGATCCTCCAACCTTGGCCTCCCAAAGTGCTGAAATTACAGACATGAGTCACCATGCCCAGCCAGTACCACACTGTTTTGATTGCTTTCTTTTATAGCAAATCTTGAAATCAAATAGTATAATTCATCCAATTTTGTTACTATTTTATAAAACTGTTGTGACTATTTTAGGTCCTTTGCATTTTCATATATAGAATCAGCCTTTCAGTTTCTTTAAAATGAGCCAGCTGGGTTTTCATTGGGATTGCAATGATTTCTAAATATCGATTTGATGAAAACCAACATCTGAATAATAATGTCTTCCAATTTATGAACATGGTATATCTCTACATTTATTTAGGTTTTCTTTAATTAATTTTAGCATTGTTCTGTAGTTTTCAATGTAGAGTTATTGGACACATTTTGTTAAATTTATCCCTAAATATTTCTTATTTTGGATGCTGTTGTAAATGCTATGTTTTAAATTTCAAATTCTAATTGTTTATTACTAGGATATAGAAGGTTTCTTCACTATCATATTTATTGTCCATATGTTTTAATTCTTCCTTTCCAATCTGAATGTCTTTTATTTCTTTTTCTTTCCATATTGCACTGACTAGAGTCTACAGAACAATGATGAATAGCAGTGGTCAGAGTAGACATCTTTGCTTTGTTCCAGATCTTAAAGGGACCGCATTCAGTCTCTCACTATTAAGAATTATGCTAAGGCCAGCAGTTTGAGACTAGACTGGGCACTATAACGAGACCTCATCTCTATGAAAAATAGAAAAATTAGCCAGGTGTAGTGGCCTGTGCCTGTAGTCCCACCTGTTTGGAAGAGACGGGAGGATCAGCTGAGCTGAGCTCAGGAGTTTGAGGCTGTAGTGAGCTATGATGACGCCACTTCACTGTAGCCTGGGCAACAGAACAAGACCCTGTCTCAAAAAAAAAAAAAGAATTATGTTAGGTATAGGTTTTTCATGGATAACTTTTATTAGGTTGAAGAAGTTTTTTTTCTTCCTAGTTTGCTGAGATTTTTTTTAAGTGTGAATGGATGTTTAACTTTATGAAATACCTTTTCTGTATGTATTCAAATGATCATATGATTGATTATGCTTTCTTTATTCTATAAATATAAACTATACTGATTATCAAATATTAAACAACCCTGGCATTCCTGGGACAAACCACGCTTGGTCATGATGTATCTTTTTTTTTATGTTTTTGGATTCAGTTTATTAAATGTTAAATTTTTCTGTGTACATTCATGAAGGATATTAGTCTTTGGTTTTCTTTTCTTGCAGTATCTTTATTTTTAGGTATGTTGGCCTCAAGTGAGTTAGGAAGTATTTCCTCTATTTTCCAAAAGACTTTTTGTAAGATTGGTATTATTTTTACTCTGTAAGTGTGGTAGGTTTCACCAGTAAAAACTAATATAGGTCTGCGTTTTCTTTGTATGAAAGTTTAAAAATTTAAAAACAAAATTTTAAATATTATTTTATTAATATTAATATAAGCATTAAATATTAAAATAAAAATTTAAAACGGACGATTCAAATTTAAAATTTTTTTATTGAGTAAGTTTTGGTAATTGTATTTTTAAAGGAATATGTCCATTTCTTTTTAATTGTTTAATTGGCCAAAATTCTTCGTAATATTTTCTTTCATTGTCCAAATGACCTCATTTCTCTTTCTCATTCCTGATACTGGTAATTCGTCTTTTTATTGGTTTGTTTAGGCAGAGATTTATCAATTTTCCTCCTCTTCAAAGAATCTACATTTTGCTTTTGTTGATTTTCTCTATTGTTCACTTTATTTTTTATTCATTTTTATTCTTTATTATTTCTTTCCTTCTACTACTTTGATTTTCATTTATTTTTCTTGTCTTAGCTTTTAAAAGTAGAAGGTTAGATGACTAACCTTCATTTTTGATGTAAACATTTGAAGCTCTAAACTTCTCTCTCAGCACTGCTTTTGTTATGTTTTCATTTTAATTCAGTTCTAAATACTTACTTTGTAATTTCTTTTCTTTTCTTTTTTTTTTTTTTTTTTGAGGCAAAGTCTCACTGTGTTGCCTGGGGCGAGTGCCATGGCGTCAGTTTAGCTCACAGCAAACCCAAACTCCTGGGCTTAAGCGATCCTACTGCCTCAGCCTCCCGAGTAGCTGGGACTACAGTCATGTGCCACCATGGCCGGCTAATTTTTTCTATATATTTTTAGTTGTCCAATTAATTTCTTTTTTTTTATTTTTAGTAGAGACGGGTTCTCGCTCTTGTTCAGGCTTGTCTTGAACTCCTGAGCTCAAACAATCCGCCCTCCTCAGCCTCCCAGAGAGCTAGGATTATAGGCATGAGCCACTGCACCTGGCCCCACAATCAGCTTTTGACACCCCTCCAGGCTGCCCTTACCCCACAATGTAGACGTTTCCTTATGCTGCTTGGGCGTTAACACCTCATGCTGAGCTGACCTGCATGGAGAACCTCCTCACCTTGCTTGGCCTCTGACATCTTGTATTGGGCAGCCCTCCCATGAAGATGCCCTCTTAATTCTGTTTGGAATCTGACACCTTGTTCTGTCCCGAATTATGGCTTTAAGACTGAATGGTTCATGGAGGGTAAGGGGATAAGGAAGAGCAGGAAGGGGAAGGAACAAGATCTATCCTTTTACTTTTTAAAAAACCTCTTTATTTTAAAATTATATTGATTCATGGGAGGTTCCAAAAATAGTACAGCAAGGTCCTATGGACCCTTCATCCAGTTTCCCCCAGTGGTTACATTTTATATAAACTTACACTGAAATGTCAAAATCAAGCAATTGACATTACTATAATATATCCAATGGTGAGTATTTTATCAGGTGTAGATTTGTGTAATCAACTGCCAGTGCAGTCAAGATACAAAATAAGCCATCGTGACAAAGATCTCCCTAGTGCTACCGCTTTATTATAGTCATACTTCTTCTGTTCCCCCTCCACCATTCCTAATCCCTGGCTATCCCTAATGTGTTGTCCATCTCTATAACTTTGTCATTTTGAGAATGTTATACCAGTGGACTCACACAGTATGTGACCTTTTGAAATTGACTTTTTTTCACTCAAGATAAGGCTCGTGAGAGCTATCCAGTTGTTGTGTATATCAGTAGTATGTTCCTTTTTTTTTTTTATGGAGTAGTATTTCATGGTATGGATCTATGGATTACCACAGTTTGACCATTCACTTATCTCGGAACATTTAGTTGTTGCTAGATTTTGGCTCTTACAAATAAAGCTGTTGTGAACATTGATGTGCAGGTTTTTGTGTGAATGTAGGTGTTGTATCTCCAGAATAAATAATACCCAACCATACTCCTATTACCCAGATATAATCACTATTAATATTTTGGTATATGTGCCTTATGCTTTTTTGATACGTATACCATGTGTAGAATCATGTTGCTTTTTATCTATTCTTTTCACTTAGCAACATGTTTTGAACTTTTCTCAACTCCTTATTCTAAAACTTCTTTAGTGTCTGCTTGATATTCCATTTCTATGGTAACCCATAATTGAGTCCTATTATTCCTAACAGATAATGATGAATTTGAGTCCATTATGAAAAGCTGTATCATGCCATATACCAGATGGCCAGAATTTAGGGTTTGTGTAACATTGCTTTATAGTAGAACATAAAAGACATGTGAAATTGTATCTCTTACTTATTTATGAGTTCTTATTGATAAGGCAGAGAGGTAAAGGGCAGGTCTTGGGACCATGAATATACATTTTTGAATTGAAGAGAGAACATTGACCTGGAACAACACGTTCCGAGTCCCCAAATGTGTAGAAGAAACTTAAGCTAACAGGCTTTCGTTCACATTTTTTCTAGATTGTGCTAAAAGAAAAATAACAATAATAATTGGTATTGAACATGTTAATAGTTTTCTTCTTTCGTTTGCTTATTCATTTGGAAGCCACAAAGAACTTTATTTTATATTAATTTTTTTTTAAGAGACAGGGTCTGTCCCTGCCAGGCTGGAGTGCAGTGGTGTGATCATAGCTCATTGTATCCTCAAATTCGTGAGCTTACGCGATTGCGATCTTCCTGCCTCAGCCTTTTGTGTAGCTGGGACTATAGGCATGTGTCAGGATACCCACCTATTTTTTTATTTTGTAGCGAAGAGGTCTCACTGTGTTACCCAAGCTTATCTTGAACTCCTGGCCTCAGGCAGTCCTTCTTCTTGGCCTCTCAAAGTGATGGGATTACAGGAGTGAGCCATTGTGCCTGGCCCTTTTGTTAATTCAAATCAAAAGGTTGAGTTTTCTTAAATTGTTAATTTTAGGTTTTGTAGCCTATATAAACTCTCTCCCTAGTGTCTGGTGACAGGTGAAGTAAAAGTTCTTCATTTATGATAACTGCTAATTTTCAGAATTTATCTTAATCCTCTAAATCAGTCATCTAGACTCAGCTCAGTGGCCCTACATTTTTGACAGTAAAGTATAGGCCAACTTTTTAATGTCTACAGTTTACTCATCAGGACTTCGTTTTCTAGAATGTTAGATATTTAAAGTTTAATAAAATTAATTTTTCAATTCCTTAGTCATACTAGTGATATTTCAAGTGCTCAGTAGCCACGTGTGGCTCACGGTTTCTGTATTGGACAGCACAGATAAAGAACATTTTCATCACTGCAGAATATTTTATTAGATAGCACTGCACCAGAAAGCCTTTCAACTCAGAAACCACATTTATTTCAGAAATTACAAAAAAAATTTTTGACTTAACCCTTTTTGTTCTTCTCAAATCTCATAAATTTTTATGGTCTTTATTTTTCCAGTTTGATGGAAAACATGTTAAGAGGAAAGACTTACGTTCTCTATTGATAAAATGGAGGAAATTGTGATTCACAATGATATATGCTACCTTTGCCTTCTAGAAAACTATTGCATTGTATCATTTGCAAGGAGTGAAGGGATATTATAAATTAGGGACTATGTAAAAAATCATATTCTGGTCATATGTAATAAAGTATAAAATATTTCAGATATGTATAAGTCCTGAAAAAATATGCATCGACATTTGTGTAGCATTTTATTTTCGTCATGAATTTCTGTGCTATAAAGCTGCATGGATAAATTGCTACTTTTGTACATTTTGTATTTATAATTAATTATTTAATGGCCTAGGAAACAAAATATGTTTGACCATTGCTATAAAACCTCTGCTTTGTTTTTTAGTTTTAAAATTTCCTTAAATTCTATTCTTAGTCTAAGGAGGATTGTATAGCTGATCCTTCCACCTCTCTGAAGCACCCGTCAATAAAAACCTAATATGCGGATGCTGGGGATTGGTGACTTCTTTCCTCTTATTAAAAAAGAAAAAGGAATTATTTTACCCATTTCAGTGGCTTTAAAGTATTTATTATTTTTGGACACATATTTTGTACTGTATTTTAATTGAAAAATTGGATTGCATTTTTTGGTGACAAATGATCTTTCAGAATCATCTGGAAGGTGACAAATCTGTATTTGTTTGCTTAAATAGCATTGGCAGGATATGCTGCTTCCTCTCTCTGTGGCTAACTCCCAATTTGTCATCCATTACATTGCATATCTTTTCAAAGTCATTTATAAGTTGTCCTCAATTCTTATTACCATTGCATTTCTTTTAAAGTTCATTTGAGGGATTCAGTGGTATTGTTATGTTCACTGCCTGTTGGGTCCTTACCTTTTGAAGTGATTGCATTGGCTTTAGAGGGCCTGTATGTTTCAAGAAGTGCTTTTTCTTTTTTTAAAATACATTCAAATCCTTTTCACTTCAGCATACTCTTTGAATGTCATTTTCGGAAGTAGATTAATTGAGCTTGTTTTAAGGAGAATATATGGTAACTGATAACATTTTTCACAAAATTTTACTCACATGCTACACGACTCTTTAAAAGAGTGTCTTATCTAATAGGAATCAGTATTTGAACATAAAGCATGGACCGGGTACTATTCCTTCATAGTCTTTCCTGGTGAGAGTCATGTTGTTGATTTCAAGTCACCTGGTAAGTAGATGTATCAGAATATCTACTTCTGATACAGTGGATTGTTTTAGGAAGCCAACCCAACAAGGTGTATTTTTCAGTATTCTCCCCTGCCCTTAAAGTTGTTTGACCCTTAGGTGGACATAAATTGTTAATAGATTTCTTTCTAGATGACTTTAATAACATAGTCTGTCTTCTAACGCTCTTTGTATAGTTCTGTCTGATCTTTCATGTCTAATTGCTTCATGTGGAATTGTGAGACAGTGTTTCCAAACGAGAGTTACGCTCTTAGGTCAGTAGTCCACAAATAGGAAATCATTTAGGACAAGGCTATGATAGGGTCAGCCCAGCTAGATCAGTTTCAGAGATGTCTACTTTGGTCTTTTCGTATTTATATGATGTAATTTATTATAAAAGGACTATATAGTCATTGTGAAAATTAAAATGATATAAAAGAAAATAATAAAATAATGAGTAAAATTTCTTTGTTTCCAACCTGTATGCTCTGATTCCAAAAAGATAACTACTAATATTGATATCTTTCTGGAAATTTTTACCATTATAAATAAACATATTTGTTGTGTGTATTTGTCTGTATAATATGTTTTGGGTATATGATATATACATATTTCATGTAAATATATAAATATTTTGTTTTATATAAATTGGATAATGCTATTTGTATGCATTTGAAGTTTGCATTATTCATTTAATGACATGTCTTGTAGAGATTTCCATGTTATTGCATATAAAACTGTCTTATTTATTTTAATGACTGATTAAATGGTATACCATAATTTATTTAATCACTCCCCGATTGATTGACATTTATCTTATTACTAGGTTGGTTTGTTTGAATGAAATGGTGATGAAAGGAACGTGTTTGTATATGTGTGTGTGTGTGTTTGTGTATGCACATTTATGGCATTATTTCTTTAGGTGTATTTTTATTGAACTGTAACATTCATATAGAAAAGTACACAAATTGTGAGTGTACTTCTTGATGAATTTTCCAAAAAGTGAACATCTGGTGGACCATTACTAGCATCCCAGAGGTCCTCCTCTTCTATTCTTTTTAGTCACAGCCCTCCTCTAATTCCTAAAGATTACCACTACCCTAACACTTTTATCATAGTCTGTTACTTTTACCTGATTTTGAATTTGAAGTAAATAGAATCATATATATTAAGTACTTTAGTGTCTGCTTTCTTTGTTTTACATTGCTTGTGCGATGTTATTCTATGTAGTAGTAGTAGTTTATTCTTATTTCTGTAGAATCATTGGTTGTGTGAATATCATTCATTCTAGTTATAATAGGCATATAGATTGTTTCTAGATATGGTCTATTATGAAGAGTGGTGCTGTGGATATTTTTGGATGTGCCTTGTGGTGCATGTATGTACCCGTTTCTGTTGGTTATATACTTAGAATTGAATTTGCTTGGTATGCGTATGTTCAGCTTTAGTACTTACTGCCAAAGTCTTTCTAACGGGTTTTGCCAATTTATAATTGCTCCATATCCTTGCTATTTGGTATTGCCAGTCCTTTTAATTTTAGCCATTTTGATGGTTTTGTAGAGGAATTGCAGTGTGATTTTAGGTTTCCTTTCACTGATAACTAATGAAATTAACTATTTTTTTCATGTTTATTGACAATTTGGATATTATTTTTTGGTAAGGTGGATGTTCATCTTTTGCCCATTTTTCTGTTAGGTTGTTTCTTTCTCTTACAAATTTGTAGTAGTTCTTTATTTGTTGTATTATAATTTTAATTTCTGATTCTGGCTTGTCCTTTTTTTTTTTTGAGACAGAGTCTCACTGTGTTGCCCGGGGTAGAGTGCCATGGTGTCAGCCTAGCTCACAGCAACCTCAAACTCCTGGGCTCAAGCGATCATTCTGCCTCAGCCTTCTGAGTAGCTGGGACTACAGGCATGCGCCACCATGCCCGGCTAATTTTTTCTATATATTTTTAGTTGTCTGATTAATTTCTTTCTATTTTTTTTAGTAGAAACGAGGTCTCGCTCTTGCTCAGGCTGGTTTCGAACTCCTAAACTCAAGCAATCCGCCCGCCTCGGCCTCCCAGAGTGCTAGGATTACAGGTGTGAGCCACCACGCCCGGCCTGTCTTTTTTTTTTTTAAGAGAGCGTCTCACTTGTTGCCCTGGCTAGAGTGCACAGTGGCATCACCATAGCTCACAGCAACCTCAAACTCCTGGGCTCGATTGATCCTCTTGCCTCAGCCTCCTAAGCAGCTGGACCTACAGGCACATGCCACTGTACCTGGCTAATTTTTCTATTTTTAGTAGAGATGTGTTCTCGCTCTTGCTCAGGCTGGTCTTGAACTCCTGACCTATGGTTGACGCCTGTAATTGTAACACTCCAGGAGGCCAAGGTGGAGGATGGCTTGAAGTCAAGAGTTCAAGACCAGGCTGAGCAAGAGCGAGACCCCATCTCTATGCTTATAGCCCTGGCTTGGGCGAGACAAACGCATTATGTGTAACCAAAATGTTTGTACCCCAATAATATCTTGAATTAAAAAAATAAAAAAAAAAAAGATGATAAGCATGAGCTACTGCACCCAGCCCTGGCTTGTCTTTTTACTCTTTTGATAAAGAGGAGTTAATAAGATTCAATTCATAAATACTTTCTTTTTGGTTAGTGTATAATGTGTCCTTTTAAAGACATTTTTGTCTGCCTCAACTTTGTGAAGATATTTCCCTTTGTTAAATTAACTTTTAAAAGCTTTATGGTTTTCGTTTCCTATTTAGATTGACAGTCCATTTGGAATTAATTTTTGTTGGTGATGTGAGGCAGGGATCAAGATTTATTTGATGTCTGTTTTTTTTTTAACTCACCCATAGAGATTTTCTTTCAGTTCAGTTTGCTGTCTTAATGTTTCAGATTTTAGAACAGCTCAGTATATTATTATAAGATAATAATAAGTAGATTTTTTTCTTTGATACTAGGGATTTGCACTAAGACTGGACTTAGTATCTTTTTAAGATTATAAAATTTTAAAACTATAATGATAATAAAAATGTTATAATCCTATTACTCTAGAGTTACTGTTAATATCCCATTGTTAGCATTTTAGCGTTTCTTTTTTTTATTTCTCTGTGTAGGTATTTGTATACAATTTGTTGCATATATATTTGTGTGTTTGTATAAAATTGTAAAAATGTGTTTATTACATATTTATCTATATCACCCTTAAACCCTGAGCATTTCTCTGTGTCATTAGTACTATTCAAAAGTCAGATTTCTAATAAGTGTATAATGCCATGTAGCTGCATTGTAACTTAACTATTTATTGTTGGGTATTAGGCTTTTGTACTTTTTAAAACTATTATAAATAATATTGTGACGTTATATGTGGATTATTGTCATGTGAGATTATTTTTTCAGTATAGATTTCTTAAAGCTCTTTATATATGCTGGCCAAATTGTAGTCCACAAAAGATGACCGATTTAGTTTCTCTATGTAGTACACGAGAGTCCCAACTTAATATCTTTATAAATGACCTAGAGAAGGAAATGTGAAATGTGTTTTCTAGATTTGTGTATTGTGTTTAGGAAAAAAACCCAACAACTGGACTTGGTCTTGGGTGGAAGATAGAGAAGAAAATTAAAATATAGAATATTTAGGTGGGATACTGGGATAATAAATTGAAAGGCAGGGAATTTGGAAGGAGGATATGATTTGAAAAGAAAGATTGATTTTAGCCACATTGAGTTTTAAATGGTAAGATGTCTAAGTGGAGATATTCTGTAGAAATTGGTAACCTTTTTTGTATTCAAGCAATCGCATATCTGCAATTGTATGATAATAATAACAATACATATTTATTTAGGACTTTAAGGTTTTCAAACTGTTTTTTATGTAATCTCATTTGATTTTCTGATGTAAAATGGATATTACCACCACCAATTAACAGATGAGAAAATGATTATGATAATGATAGCATCAAGAATCCGCTGTGTTCTGCAGTATACTGTAGTTATGCTTTACATATATAATCTCATTTAACTCTGCAGAAATCCTTCGAGGTTTTTTCCTTCTATTTTATAGGCGAACAAAGTTCCAAATAACCAAATTTCAGTAGTTCAACCTCACACGGTTAGCATTACTATCCAGAATTGGATTTTTATTTCTTTTAACTCACACCCTGTGCTTTTCTTGTTTTGTCACACTGCCTCTGGAAGCCAGGATCTCCCAGCTGGTAATTGGAAGAGATAGCATTGAA
Organism: Avahi laniger; assembly: GCA_963575035.1. Taxonomy (NCBI): domain Eukaryota; kingdom Metazoa; phylum Chordata; class Mammalia; order Primates; family Indriidae; genus Avahi; species Avahi laniger. The sequence goes on along the minus strand of CAUYSK010002839.1, from coordinate 10,088 downwards.
ACTCACCTCTTCTAATGCTTTACCTAAATATTGTTTGTGTTTTCTCCACTTTTTAAAAAACTTATTTTCTTTCTCTTTAGTAGTATCCATTAGACATTCCAGAACCACTAGAAATTCTTTTCATATTCTGGAAGCAACTATAGTTCATATATGGAAAAATACAATATGTACAAAAAGCATTTTTAAGTAAGTTTGAGTAATTTCGATTTATTAAAAAACAGTTATAGTAGTGGAAATAACACTGAACTGAAAGATATCAGATCTTGGTTTAAGTCTAGTTTTGACACTTAATAGCTTGGGCAAGATTCTTATTTCCCTGAAGTTCTAGTTTCCTTATTGGTAACAGGATAAGAATTTATATATTATATAAGTATATTACACAAATACAATGTACATGACAGCTCTCAATAGTCAGTATCTTAGTCACTGGATTTGGAAGACTTGGATTTAAATTTTGGCTTTCTCTCTTAATTAATGTGATTTTGGGTGAATGACTTAACCTTCCTGGGCTTTAGTTTCCTATTTTTAAAATGAGATGAAAACACTTACTGAAGGGTTACTGTAGGATTAGATGCAATAGGCTGTACAGGCTAGAGACCATGTATCTTCCCCATCCATTGTACCTAGGACAGTGCCCGAAACACAGTAAATGCTAGATAAATCTTAGTTTTACTATGCTGAGGAAGAGGAATGACAAACTTGCAAAACGCCAGTAAATGTTGACTATTTTTATAGTTAGAAAAATCAGAGTCTAGAATGGTTTTTTAACTTTTTATTTTGAAATAATTTTAGAATTAAAGTTGTGGAAGTAGTAGAGTCCATATAAACCTTTAACCCAGCTTCCCCTAATGTTGTAGAACTCCTGAGCTCAAGCGTGAGCTAAAGTGGTCCTCCTTCCTCGGCCTCCCAGAGTGCTAGGATTACAGGCAAGAGCCACCATGCCCAGCCATTCCTAATGTTAAAGCTTGTACAACCATATAGTATAGTTGTCAAAACCAGGAATTTAACATTGGTAAAATACTATTAAATGACAGACCTTATTTTGAATTTCACGTTTTCCCCACTATTGTCCTTTTTCTGTTCGAGAATTCAATTCAGGATCCATGGTTCAGTTCATTGTTGTATCTTCTTCGTCTCCTCTAACCTGTGGCAATTGCTCAGACTTCTCCTTTTCTTTTATGACCTTGAACTTTGATGAGTGCTGGTCAGTTACTTTGTGGATTGTCACTCAATTTGAGTTTGATGTTTTCTTATGGTTAGATTGAAGCTCTGCATTTTTGACAGCGTCACAGAAGTGATGTTGTGTCCTTCTCAATGCATCATATCAGGGGACATAATGTGAATATGTCTTATAACTGATGATACTAACCTTGATCCTTCCTCTTACTGCCAGATTTCCCCACTGTACAGTTACAATTTTTTCTTTTATAATTAACAGATATCTTGTAGAAGATATTTTGTGACTGTTGAAATATCATGTTTCTGAAATTTTTTGCCCCATTTGTTTTTGTTTTTATTTTTGTTTTGAGACAGAGTCTTGCTCTGTTGCCTGGGCTAGAGTGCCCTGACGTCAGCCTAGCTCACAGCAACCTCAAACTACTGGGCTCAAGCAATCCTCCTGCCTCAGCCTCCCGAGTAACTGGGACTGTGGGTGCGTGCCACCACACCTGGCTAATTTTTTTTATTTTTTAGTAGAGACAAGGTCTCGTTCTTTCTCAGGCTGATCTTGAACTGCTGAGCTCAAGCAATCCTCCTGCCTCAGCCTCCTAGAGTGCTAGGATTATAGACATGAGCCACCGTGCCCGGCCACCCACTCATTTTAATATCCATTGGTAGACCTTGCCTGTAATAGTTTATTACTGTGGTGTTTGCCTAATTGTGATTTTTAATTTTCTTTTGTGTTCATGGTAGTTGTTTCATCTCCTCCATTCATTTTTACTTTTTATTTTACTGTTTCAACTTATATCTATGGATATTCATTTTATTCTATGAGTTATAATTTAGTATTATCATTGCTTAGTTTCTTGCTCATATTATTCCAGCTTTGGCCATTAGGAACTCTTTCAGGCTGGCTCTCATATTCTTTTGACATGTTCCAGTCCTTTTTTGAGTACTTTAGCTTCTGGCACCATGATTTTCCAGGATCATCTTATGTTTTTTGCCTGTCCCAGCTCTGGGCTCAACCACTTCCCAAAGAACTCTGGTTCTTTTTTTGTTTGTTTTTTTGTAGAGATGTGGTCTCACTGTGTTGCCCAGGCTAGTCTTGAACTCCTGGCCTCAAGCAGTTCTCCTGCATTGGCCTCCCAAAGTGCTGGGATTATAAGTGTGAGCTACCCTGCCTGGCCTACTTCTCATTTGGGTAATGGTATTTAAAAACTAAGTTCTGGTGCTAGGTATATTGGGTGTCATTGCTTCTTGGTGATCTCAGCTGATCAAGCTAGGAAATACATGTATGTCTGTTAACCCGCACATGCACGCAGCATCTATACTAGTCTCTTTATGTTGCTGGGCCCAGGCCAGGCATCTGTATTAGAAGAGATTGAGTGGAGGAGAGGAAGGGAATGCAAAGTATAGTTAAGATGTATCTAAATGAGCAGTTTCCAGATGTTCTGAGCTTGGGACCCCTTTATACTCTTAAAAAATATTGAGAACTCCTGAAAGCTTTTTCTTGTATTGGTTATACATACCAGTATGTAACATATTAGAAATTAAAGCTGAGGAATTTGAAGTTTTGGTTATTAACTTAAAAATAACAATAGAACTCACTACATGATAGCATATAACATTAAAAATTTTTTTTTCTTTTTTTTTTTCCTTCAAGAACCCAATGTTTTAGGAATAATGATTTTTTTTTTTTTTAATAAAGACGAGATCTCGCTATGTTGTCCAGGCTGTTCTGGAACTCCTGGCCTCAAGCAATCCTCCTGCCTCAGCCTCCCAAAGTGCTGGGATTCCCCTAGCATATAACATTTTAAATGAAAAAGTAACCCTATATTCTAAAACAAAAAATTTAGAAGAGGGAAATTGGCTTTACATTTTTGCAAATCTCTTTATTGTTTGGCTTAATTTAACTGGATTCTCATATCTGTAGTGATATATTCTGTCCTTGGGGACATGTCATGTAGCCTTTGTAAAATGCCACTGTATGCTTGTGAGAGAAGGAGAGTAAAAAAAGGTAGGCATTATTATGAAAGTAGTTCGATCTCATGGACTACCCACAAGGATATCAGGGACCTTCAGGAGTCCTCATACTTTGAGAACCACTGAGGTAGATTTACTGAAACTGTCAAAAATAAAGGCATGTATTACTGGAAGAATAGATCCAGAACTGCCATGAGGAAAAAGAGAGAACTTAAATTTTGTGGTTTTATGGAAGTTGGAAGAATAGGATTTCTAAGTAGAATAGAGATGGGTAGCACTGTTTAAAGTAAGGCAACTTTATTTGATCACTTCATCTAAATCGTAAGATGCTGATATAGCAAAGTGTAAATTTATAGTTGAGAAATGTAATTGAGAAGTAGATCAGAATGTTTTTTTCCAGTTGAGGATCCCTGAAATTTTTCAAAATCAAAGGACAGCTATGGACTCTCTCCTCTGACAAATGTAGCTGCTTTCAAAGTCTTGCATACAATCATGGGTCAGGCAGACGGGAAGGGTTATGGTTCACAAAGGTCTGTGCATCAGCGTACTGCTTCACCTCCCTGTGCTGTGACTTTGGCAGCTTGGAATTTGTAGTCTTCGTTTTGACTACTTACATCTAACTGCTCTTGCCAAGTCCATGCTGGGAAGATGGATACATGAGCACACACACACAGAGTCATACACTCATTCTTAAATTTCTCCTTTTCTAGACTCCATGAATACCCTCAAATATTGCTGACATTCTTTCTTTAGACTGTTTGCAGTACAGTTAATTGTGTTATATCTTTCTTTTTACATTTAAATACTTGTTATACTTTTGGTCACCTTGATTCAACTTGGGTGTTTCGAAACAGGTTCTTTCTAGTGATAGTTAAATACGTCTTTCTTAAAATATGGTTCTGTGCTATTTTTACTCTTAGAATAACCATTTCTCTAAATTTGGGACAGCTATTTTATCTCTTTCTGCTGACTACAGATTATTCTTTCAAAATGTTTGTCCAAAAGAAGAAGGATAGCAGTTTGGAAAAATTTTGGTCCACAAGAATTTATTTTATAGAGGAAATTTGAGTCTGCTTTTAAGAGAAGACATAGCTGATAGAGTCAGGGAGACTGTTTAAGAGAGGCAGTGAAGGAGCAGAGCCTTGAAATGGGTGGGAATGGAATTAGTAGCAGAATATAGAGGAAGGCGGAATGACACCTTTCTTTTACTCAGTTGGGTGGGAGAATGAGTGAAAATACTAAAAATTGAAATTGAAAATTGATAGGAACATGTGGCTCCAGAAACAGAGAGGAGAGATGGTAAGGACATATCCTTCTGTCAAGTGACCAAGGTCTTTTCTATAAAGTAGATCATATAAAATAATGAAAGCTTATCTGGGGAGCTTATAATTGATAATATTGGCAACAGCATGGAATTGCAGATTCCTCACTGGGGAAATGACAAAAAAAGTTTTATATTTATTTGTGGAAGAACACACTGGGAGATGATAATACCCTAAGTCAGTGATGTTGGTAAGATTAATTGAGGTGAAATGGATGTCGCTGGATATAGGTAGAGGATATTGAGTGAGAATGAAGAGGAGGAAGAGTCCAAAAAGATTCCAAGGAGTCAGTTACCTTTTTGTTTGGGAGGTGGGGATAGGGGCTAACACAGAAGTTGCAAACCGCAGGAAATACTGATTCATCACATACTATGTCTGGTAACATTTTAGGTACATTTATATTTGTTATGTCACTTATTAACATTATTCAGTCTGGAAGAAAGAAATTGGGAAGAGTAGTAGATTTTGAAGAAAAAATAAAAAGGGAGGATATGTATGATACACTTGCAGCTCTGATTCAGTCTCTTGTTTATCCATAAAGCCTGTGTTTCAAACCTTCTTCATTTCTTCCTTTGAATTCCTACCCTTATTCTGTGTACCATTCATTTAGTTAGAGTGTTATGTGTGCTGTCTTTGATTAGTAGTTTGGATTTTTTTGCAATGCATCAAAACTCTGCATCTACATTTCAAGACCTTTGAAAAGGAGATCTCATATTTAGAATGTGTTCTTAGTATCTAGAATGGTGCTTTGCACATAATAGAATTTCAGTACATGTTTTTGTTATAATATTTTAGCCTGACTGAATTTAGCACAGAGTAGGCACTTAATGGCTGTTGAATGAATAAGTGAAAGCTATTATGGGAAATACCAGCAAAGAATATCTTACTTTAACCTATCAAGACAATATTTACATACATGAAATAGTTAAATAAAAAAATAAGACTATTTATTTATCTTAAGGCCAGAAATTAAATAAGTCTTGGAAAAGAAAGTCATTCTGGATTCTGGGCTTGAGTTAGTGATTAGAATTAAGGGAAAGATTTTCTCAATACAATCAGGATGATAAAGAGAAAGAGATTGAAAATGAGAAAAATGTCAGGATAATTAAGAGATCTGTTTTGGAACTTGCAAGAAAGACCAGCAAAGGCAGTGGCAAGGGGTAAGGAAACATGACACTATAGGACTATTTCTGAGTATGTTGGGGAGGAAGTTAGATTAGTATAGAAGGTAGATAAGAAAAGGGAGTCATGTCTGGTGGCTTCTACAGTTTCAAAGTGCGATGCCCAAAGGGATCTTGGCTCAGTGGATGAGCAGGGGTCTTAGAGTTTTAGGAGGAGAAATGTCTGGGTTTAGTCAAATCTGATTAAAGCAGGATGGGTAGGGTGGTGGTTGGTGGTGGTGATAGTATTTCTGGACTGGTAGTGAGAGCAGCATTTTAAAATTCAGGTCCTCACATAGGCATGAGGGTGTTAATAGGACTGGGTGAAATGGTATAGCTCAAATGATGGGGAAGAAACCAGAGGATTTGTTTTTGTTTTTTAAAAATCTGACATATTTCCTAGACTATTCTTGATATTTTCCTAGACTTTTCTTTTTTTTTAATTTTTTTTTTTTGTGAGACAGAGTCTCACTCTTTTTGCCTGGGCTAGAGTGAGTGCCGTGGCATCAGCCTAGCTCACAGCAACCTCACACTCCTGGGCTCAAGCGATCCTCCTGCCTCAGCCTCCCGAGTGGCTGGAACTACAGGCATGCGCCACCATGCCTGGCTAATTTTTTTTTTCTATATATTTTTAGCTGTCCAAATAATTTCTTTCTATTTTTAGTAGAGACGGGGTCTCGCTCTTGCTCAGGCTGGTTTCGAACTCCAGGAGCTCAAACCATCTGCCCGCCTTGGTCTCCCAGAGAGGTAGGATTACAGACGTGAGCCACCGTGCCCGGCCTCCTAGGCTTTTCTTGATACTCTAATGAATGTGTTTCAAAAATCCTGCAAACCTGTCTTTTCAAACATTACCCATCTGCTGATGCCTGCTTTTGATTAATTATACTTTGGTTTATTTTATGTGTGAAGTAACACTGAGAACATGTTTTTCTTTTAAAGAGAGTTCTCAAGGAAAGGGTAGACAGTTTATGGATGAATTATCTCTTTTGCTATGCATAAGAAGTTTTCTTTTTTTATAGATTATTGTAGTCTTGCTTGGGCCTAAGAAGACTTAAGTTTTTCTACCCTTTTTGCAGCTCATTCTTTCTTTCTGTCTTATCACTATCATGCCATCTCTTTGTGTTTTTGGATTTACCAGCATCTTTTCTCAGCACTTTAGGGTGGACCATACACTTTCTCTAAAGTTATAAGTTATATAGAAAGGAGATTACTTTATTCCATTATGGATAATAAGCCTATTTGAGCATTCTGAAAATATAACTTGCTGTCTGTCTGTTGACATTCACTATTCTTTGATCCACAGATACTTCTAGGTTTGAATTTGTGCTTTCACAATGTTAAAAGTATACTTATAATTGAAAATGATAGTATTAATATGATTACTTTCCATATATGTGGAATAACTAAAAGGTTCAGATATATACATATTAATCATTCTTTTTACTGTTTGCACATAAAGGCTCTTCTTTGGTTTATGAATAGCTGTTAACTACAAAGCTTATTTATGAATCTATCTACACTTGATACTTTTGCTAAAAAGAGTTCCTTTGTTTCTTATTGCTGCATACTACATTTCCGTGGTTTCTTTGCAATTTATAAGATGACAGAAATGTTTAAACTACTTTTTGGTGCCTTTTCAAAATAGGACAGAGCAATTCCACAGCTGCTTAGATGGTCTGTCACCTCTCCTTGTCTCATACCCAGCCCAAGTACTTGCTTTTTAGTAGATACCACTTCAGAGGCAGTTAGATGTCTGTATTTCAAAGCCCTGTTGGTGGTGATTTTACCATTCTAGTTTGTGTTCTAAATAACTGATACCAAAAGAAGCCATAAGGAGTGGTCACTGTACTGTTCTATAACCTGATAGAATTATTACCTAAATAATCATTTATGTCATGTTTTTGTGCCAAGGTTCTTGATTTGTGATTCTCACACTGCCTGCATTGCGAGAATTCATGAAAGCTTCCACTCCTCATTTTGTCATTGTGAAGTCCCTGACTTATGTTGTTTTCCTCATGAACCCCTTCTATACAATTGTCTTCTAACTTTATGTTATGAATCTGTATGTTCATAATCTTGTACAGCCTGCTTTTTAGTGGTTTTTAAAAATGTAGCCATTGGCACATTGTACTTCTTGGATTATTCTCAAGGATTTTTACTGTATTTTATATAGCCTGTTGAAAGTTTCTTAGTTTTTAGATTCTTGTGATTTTTTTTCAAGGTAGATTGAAAAGTAGCAGTGAGGAGGGGATGTAAATCTGATGAGAAGTGAGGATACCCTTAGTGATCTGAGAACCTTGGTTTTTGTTTTTGTTTTAGGACGAGTAACTCAGAACTGAAATCTAAAGATGTGATAACATTGTTGAAATCTTAATGTTTCTTGTAATATTTCTCTGTTATGTAGTTAACACCATGTCTTGTACAGAGTAGTGGCCTAAAATCATATGCAATTCTATAAACACATTTGGTGACGGTTTGTTGTAGAACCCAGGAAAATACTGGCTAAGATCTTGTCAAAAATGTTGAGCATAAAGATAATTAAATTTTCATTGTTTGGCTTCACCTTTCTTTTGATGTGGTCATTTTTTAGAATTTTTTGTTGTTTTCTGGGTATTTTACAAGTAAAGAGAAAGCCCACAGAGATGACTTTGAATACCTTTTAACTCCTAATATGTTATTGATATTTGGAACTTGGCTTTTTTTTTTTTTGGTGCTTTTAACTTCATCAGTTTCCTTAAATGTGGAAATGAAATTGATGTTGCAGTATCCTGACTTCTCCTGTATTCTGCTAGGTTCTATGATCATCTTTCCCCGGGACATTTTTAATCTTTTTCCCAGGCAGATTTTTTTTAAAAAAAATCTTAGTTTATCCCTTAGTTTATGTACTCTCGATTCCTATTTCTCAATTGCCTATTAATGAATTCTGTAGCACTATTTTTAGTTGGCGCACACACACAGTCACTCTGATAGCACCTATATGTAGATTTAGCAAAGGAGTCAACAATGGCTTTTTTGTCACAATGGACTCTATTCATTTCTAAAATCGGTTTTTTTTTTTTAAACAGATAAGTGTAAAGCAGGAAATTACTTTTACTGATGTATCTGAGCAACTGATGAGAGACAAAAAGCAGATCAGAGAGCCAGTAGACTTACAGAAAAAGAAGAAACGGAAACAACGTTCTCCTGCAAAAGTAAGAAAATGTAATTAAGGTGGTGGTTGCTAACCTCTTAATCTTAAAATATTGGTTAATCTCATAGGCAGGAGCCTGGCTAGACCTTAAGGCAGGTGTAAAAGTTACACTTGGTTTAGTAAAGTTGGCATGCTACACCCCTTCACCGAGAGGGAGGGAAGGGATGCGCATGCCTGCACGGAAGTGGTGGGCCATTGCTTTCAATTTTTTCACTTCTCTTTCACTGTGTCCTTCTTTTTTCTGAAAATGGATTTTTCTTCTTTCTCTCTTTTCTCTAAAAACTTACATGGTATGTAAGTTTCCCTTGCTTCTCATTCATATTAGTTTTACTTATCTTAATATTAAGGCTTCAGGAAAATTTAATATCAGTTATTCATCAGGAAAAAGTATGAAATACCTGTAATAGGATGTAAGCTCCATGAGGGCAGAGACTATTTTATTCTCAGCTGTATCCCAAGAGCCTGGAATAGGAGGCATAATACATACTCAGTAAATATTTTATGGACGAATGAATGGAGTAGTAAATAAACAAATGACCCAGTAAATACTGCTAGGAGTTACCTACTATTTTTGTTTTTGTCTATTTATTTATTTTTAAGTACAGTAAAAGTTGACTATATATAGCATTTTTGTATTCCTAGGAATTCTCTGAACCTCTCTGCAGTGTATTTGCATCTTTATACTTATTTTTCATCTTTTTTCTCATGTAGTGAAGAAGGCTTTTAAAAAAAGATTATAACATTTTTTTTTTGTTGGCTGCTTTTTTGTATTTGTGATTTGAAATCATAATCATTACTTATTATGTATTTTGTATACTTTTGGACTCATTGGTGTGCTGGAGCCAGCTTGTACTGGCTTGTAAGAGCTGATTGCTAAATTTCCAGAAATTTTGCAAGCCAGTTGCTAAAACCATTGGTAGCTTATAATTAGCCATGGTAGGAATATTTACGCCACAGAAATCAGCAAACACTTCCCTACCGCCTGATTCCCTTAACTGGTTGTTAAATATTTACCAGCATACCACTACTTTTAGGTTACATAAGTATGCCTACTATAGCAAGTTTTGAAAAATATAGAGACTAAAACCATGGTTACATTACTACTTTGATTTTCTGCCTTTTTCTCTTTCTATCCTTTTTTTTTTTTTTTTTTTTTTTTTTTTGAGACAGAGTCTCACTTTCTTGCCTGGGGCGAGTGCCGTGGCGTCAGCCTAGCTCACAGCAACCTCAAACTCCTGGGCTCAAGCGATCCTACTGCCTCAGCCTCCCAAGTAG
>CAUYSK010002837.1:0-18731 GCA_963575035.1 Avahi laniger | reverse complement strand
CATGCCTGGCTAATTTTTTCTATATATTTTTAGTTTTCCAGCTAATTTATTTCTATTTTTAGTAGAGACTCTTGCTCAGGCTGGTCTTGAACTCCTGACCTTGAGTGATCCTCCCGCCTCAGCCTCCCAGAGTGCTAGGATAACAGGCGTGAGCCACCGCGCCCGGCCTACTGAAAGTTTTTGAGCAGGGAGGATAACAGACTCGGCCTGGCCATAATAGGATGGATCTGGACGTGCTGAGCAGGAAGGGTGGACGGTGCCCCGGAGACAGGAAGAACTATCAGGAGACTGGGAGTAGACTGGCAAAACCGTGGTGGTGATAAAATCCAAAGGGCTTGGCGGAATGGATGTTTGAGGCATGGGAGAGGGGAGGGAGGGTCAGAGTGCCCATGGTTTCGCAGCTCGGCGATCAGGGAATGGTGAGCAGATTGAGGGAGGGTCAAACTTAGACGAGAGGCGCCAAGTGTTCTCTGGGGTGTCCGATGGAGAAGTGTAGCAGGCGGAGGAAGTTTGGGAGTGGGGCTTGAGAACATAGTAGTCTCTGGGGTATCATCTTCCTTCCGGGGGTGGTTAAAATCTCAGGAGCCATCCCTTAATATTTTGAAATTTGAAAAATGATAATTAAAAAAATTTAACAATATTTTATATAATTGGAAAAAGCTTGATTTGGAAGAAATACGGCTGGAGATTACCTGACAGAGAGGACTGTAAAGAAAAATAAGAATCCCAAACCTAAACCTGAAATCCATGCATGAGTTTGTAACATCCAAGATTACTAAAAATTGTTAACTTGAAAAAAAATCACAGGAGCCAATGAGGTTTTCAAGGGCAAGAGTGCATGGAGCAAGGAAAGGGCCTCAAGAATGTCTGTTCCGAGAGATTAAAGAGGGTGCAGAGTCCGCAGAGGACGGGGTTCTCGAGGGGGCCCAGGTCATGGAGCTAGGCGGACAACTAGGAGGTAAGAGGGACTTTTAAGAATGCTGGGATCTGGGCGCTTCCCACGGCCAGAGAAAGTGGGGGAGACAAGGTAGGGAGACAGCATGGTGGACAACTGCAAGCTCCAAGCTCCAAGGGCAGCCGGAGGTGGTGGTAAAAAGAGCAGGGTGCCGACCGTCTTGATCTGTGGGACCATTTCAAATATGCCCACAAATTCCTTAAAAACTTCTCCCTTCCATCAGGGGAGCTTCATTCCCTGGCCTTTCAGTGTGGTTTGGGTTTAGTGACTCACTTCTAACAAATAACATAATAACACAGAAGTGATGGTGTGTCACTTTTGAGGCAGTTCAAAAAAAGGCATGTAGCTTCCTCCTTCTTCTCTCACAGTCTCTCTTTTCGGTGACTCGCCCTAGGGGATCCAGCCCCTTGCCATCTCATTACCCTACAGAGAAGTCCACGTGGTGAGTACCAAGGCCCGTCACCAACAGCCAGCACGGAACTGAGGCCTCCTGCCAACAGCCACGAGTGTGCTCGCCATCTTGGAAGTGGATCCCCCTGCCCCAGACGAGCCTTCAGGTGACTGCTGGCTGACAGCTTAACCTCAACCTCACAAGACCCTGCCCAGAAACTCCCAGCTAAGCCACTCTCAAGTTCCTGACCCACTGAAACTGTGAGATAGTGAGTGTGTGTTGTTACACAGTCTGCTAAGTTTTGGGATATCTTGATATACATCAATGGCTCCTGGCCGGGAACCACTAAGGCTTCCCCTTTTTCTGGAAATTTAAAACCTAAAGAGACCTCAGGGACTCCTTTGCATTTGCTCACGCATTTATCCAGCAAATGCAATTCAGCGCCCGCTTTGGCTAGGCCCTGGCTAGCAGCATCGAGTAAGACAGATCTGTTCTCTGCAGTTTACATTTTAACGGGGAAAGGCAGCAGTGATACAAGTAAGCACATAAATAAGATAATTTCAGGCAACAATAAGTGTTTTGGAGAAAATAAAACAAGGTGACGAGGACACTGAGTGCAGGAGTAAGACTGCAGGTAGGGAGTAAGCGACAGGTCTGTCCCCAACACTGTGAGGGCCCAAAGAGAGCACAGACGGAGGCCTGGACCCAGGCATAGATATTTTGAAAGTACAGATGAAGCTAATAGACTATTAAAGAAAATATGTTCTATTCTCCTACCTCGGCAAATAGCACCCTCATAAAGACCTGGGAGATCAGGTTTGAATCTAAAATGCACAGACTTCCCAGAGGCCCGTCTGGAACCTGGCGGCACTGAGAAGGCCAGGGCCAGCCCAACCTTAGCCCTCCTTCTGACACTGAAGCCCACTGTCCCAGCTCTGGCCTCACTCCCTCCCCAACAGATGTCCCTTGGTGGGTTTCCCATCAGGCCTAAGGGGGTGTTGACCCGAGGCCTGTCCACCTGCTGGAGGCAGAACAAGGGAGGAGGCGCGCGCACGTGGGCCCTGAGAGCAGGCCCAGGGCCATGAACAGGGGTCCCAGGGTCGCAGGCTGCTGAAGTGTGGCCTAGAAGGAGCCTCCAGGTGGACACTTCTCCTTGGACACTTAGACTCCTCGCTTCCTAAGGGCACTGCCTGAGGAGGGCCTGAGCTGGTCTAGGTGGTATATTAGTTCCTAATTGCTGCTAAAACAAATTACTACAAACTTGGCTTAAAAGGTGCATTTATTGTATACACAAATTTATTGTTGTACAGTTGTGTGTGTCAGAAGTCTCGTGCCTGTGTCACAGGACTAAAATCGAGGTGGGGGCAGGCTGTGTTCCTTTCCGGAGGCTCCAGGGGAGCATCCCTTTCCTCGCTCATTCCAGCTGTTGGCACAGTTCAGCTCCTCGCGGTTGCAGGACTGAGGTTCCGGGAACCTCGCTGGCTGTCAGCTGAGGGCGGTTCTCAGCCTGCAGAGGCCGCTTGCATTGATCGACTGGCGGCTGCTGCCTCCGACTTCCCAGCCAGCAGTGGTGGGTGACTCCCTCTCCCACTCCGAACCTTTCCTCCTTTTTCATCCAGCTCATCTCTGTGGCCCATACTACTTCTCTACCTACTTCTTGTTCTACTGTGTTTTTTTAATCCCACGCCCTAACACAACTTCTGTAGGCTTTTCAGGGAATTTTCTTCCAGACTGTTTTCTTATGCATCTGTGTTTTGTTTTTTTTTAATGTATCTTTTTTTTTTTTTTTTTTTGAGACAGAGTCTCACTGTGTTGCCCGGGCTAGAGTGCTGTGGCGTCAGCCTAGCTCACAGCAACCTCAAACTCCTGGGCTCAAGCAATCCTTCTGCCTCAGCCTCCTGAGTAGCTGGGACTACAGGCATGTGCCACCATGCCCGGCTAATTTTTTCTATATATTTTTAGTTGTCCAGATCATTTCTTTCTATTTTTAGTAGAGACCGGGTGTGGCTCTTGCTCAGGCTGGTCTCGAACTCCTGACCTTGAGTGATCCTCCAGCCTCGGCCTCCCAGAGTGCTAGGATTACGGGCGTGAGCCACCGCGCCCGGCCTAAAAAGACTTTTAAATATTGAAAATAAAATGTGATTCATCTTAATGGCAAAAATAAGTTCTGATAGCAAATAAAAGGAAAGAAAATTTCAGGGCCTGGTAAACATTTCACACATTGGTCTCTTCCTCCCCCTATTTTATAAAGAGCTTCGGTGTTTTGTTGGGGGGGGGGGAGAATCAATCATTAGACTGAAAAAAGAACAAAGAGAAGTTACTTAAAAATCCATTCACTCATTTAAAAATATATACTGTTTTCCTACCTGTGCTAAGTTCAGTGGGGACTAGAATGACGTAGGAGACGGGCTCCGGCCCCTGCGCTTGAGGAATCTGCCAGCTCGCTGGGGAGCTTTCGTGTGCACAAATTATCCGAAGGAGAGCGGCGGGCCAGGGAGGTGGGACTCAGCGGGGCACAGCTGCAGGGAGAAGGCGGCGGGACCCACCCTGGACCCGGACGCCGCCGCGAGGGGCGGGGAGCGGAGTTGAGCCGGGGTCAGAGGGCGTCTCGAGTGCCTGAGAAATGTGCGCCGTTGTCGCCTGCGGGCTCAGGGGCTGCCCAGAGAGGACGGCCAGCCAAGGGTGAGGCTGGGAGAGCGGGAAGGTGCTGGCGGAGGAGAGGAAAGGGGACAGGGCGGAGGGCCGGCGTGACCGCGCAGTGGCCGCACCTGGGAAACCTGCTCCCCTGCGAGCGGCGGGCGGCCCTGCGCGCTGTGTTTGCGGCAGGGATTGCAGCAGCCCTTCACCTGTCTTCGTGTTGAAGAACGTCACTTTGGCAAAGTCACAGCTTCACGCTTTTCATTTTAGTGTTTCTTTTTTTTTTTTTTTGAGACAGAGTCTGGCTGTGTTGCCCGGGCTAGAGTGCTGTGGCATCCGCCTAGCTCGCAAGGATCTCAAACTCCTGGGCTCAAGCGATCCTCCTGCCTCAGCCTCCCGAGTAGCTGGGACTACAGGCATGCGCCACCATGCCCGGCTAATTTTTTCTATATATTTTTAGTTGTCCAATTAATTTCTTTTTTTTTTTTTTTGAGAGAGTCTCACTCTCTTGCCTGGGGCGAGTGCCGTGGCGTCAGCCTAGCTCACAGCAACCTCAAACTCCTGGGCTCAGGCAATCCTACTGTCTCAGCCTCCCAAGTAGCTGGGACTACAGGCATGAGCCACCATGCCCGGCTCATTTTTTTCTAGATATATTTTTTTAGCTGTCCAATTAATTTCTTTCTATTTTTTGGTAGAGATGGGGTCTCGCTCTTGCTCAGGCTGGTCTCGAACTCCCGAGCTCAGAACGATCCGCCCACCTCAGTCTCCCAGAGTGCTAGGATTACAGGCTTGAGCCACCGCGCCCGGCCTATTTCTTATTTTTAAAGAGACATGAATTATATAGATCTTATACTGTTATTCTCCTGCTACTCTCTTTATTGTCCAAATTTCTGCTAATAATGGTATCTTATGACTTTCTTTTGTAGACAAATAGATCAAATCATAAAAATTATTCACACGATGATGCTTAAGAAAATTCCTTTCAAGTCATCCAGCATCTAGGCCCTTACATGTTTGAGAAATTATAGGATTGACTGGAGATATTGTGCTTTACTGGGTAGACTTGCTATTACTGAATATCTTAGTATCTTTTCCTGTTTTTTGGCTGACTTATTCTACTCACAGCCTTGTGTGTGTGTGTGTGTGTGTGTGTGTGTGTGTGAATGCATGTGTAGAGACAGAAAGGCAGAAACAGAGACAGAGACAGATTAAAATGGAAACTGCCTGCTCTTTCACACAAACCAAACTATTTTGTTTCCTTCATTTTAGAGCATCCTAAATTCATTGTAGAACATCTGGCCCAATGCTCATATTACCCACTCGGGAACAAAACTCAAACCTGCACATATACTTGCAGAATCTGATGCAATCTGGTTATTTCCACAATATTTCCTGGGAATGTCCTCACTGATATATTTCTGTCCTCCTCCTCCCTCCGTGTGCAACAGGCACAGCAAATTGTAATTGAGAGAACATGTTAAGAAAGATAAATTTCTTCTCAGTCTGGAAAATCGCATTTAAGTAACATAATAAAGAAGCAACTCAATAAGAACTACTCATTTTTGAATGACTGTAGGCTCACAGATCTATATAGGGAAGGTTCCTTAAGAATAACCTAAAACTCCCTTCAGCCCCAGGAATAAAGGGTTCAGGTTTTCTATATCTCTAATTCCTAGTAAAAACATTCTAGTACCAAAACCATACATAAAACTCATGTGGTGGCAGTATCAAAACCTTTCACCACTGAACTCAGGAACTTTGAGAAACTGTATGGTCTTCCACTAATTTAGAATTTTAGTTTTCCATTCTCATTTACATTTTGTACTTCCTAGTTCAGATTTTCTTCCTTCGGTTTCCTTATTAATATAGGGGTCAATATATTATGTTTCTTTGGTCCTGAGACATAAGTTTTTCATCTTTAAATATTAATTTGGGATGCATAGTATAATCAATATGACATTTATATGGTACATATTTTTCCTTGAATGCTGCCTTCAAATCAAGGCTGTGTCTGCAATAGAGAATATCTGAGAATTGAGGAAATGTGCTAATTGTCATAGGATTAAATGAGTTAGTATGTGTAAAGCACTTAGTATTTAGTACACAAGTGTCACTGAACAAATGTCAGTCATTATTATCATAAACATAATCATTACCTTAGGCAGTGTAGTACAGATGTTAGGAGTATAGTTTCTGAAGCAAAAGATACCTGAGTTGAAATCTCATTCTGCCATTTATTACCTATGGGTCCTGACACATTATACAATTTTTCTAAACATTGGTTTCCTCTATTAGAAATGAAATTATAAGACTTACATTTTAAAAAGTAGTGAGATTAAATGAGAACATCTATTTTACCAGCGTATCACAATACTTGGATCAGAGCAAAATCTTAGTTGAGGAACTAGCAATTTGCTCCCAATTAGTTGTAGCCATTTATTAGAGCATTTAGCTTTCTGAATCCTGGGCTATGCTCACAGGACTCTCATTTGCCACAGGTATCTTCAGGAAATAGAGAAACGAGAAAGCAGAATGTATCTGATGTGCCTGGTTCTGGCTTGCATCCCTAGTCCTAAATCCAGTATCACTACTTTTGGATTTAAATTTGATGACATCTGTGGGCCTTAAATGACAGATGATCACAACTTTGTTGGTGCTGTCATTTATAGAAAAGGGATAAAACACTGTCTTGGGGCATCCTGATGGTGACCTTGAGTATGAGTTTTGGCAGATTCATACAGTAACCCTTTGGTGTCTCTTTGCATAGAGGTCTCTCAGTTTTGTGTGATTCCAAGTGTTTCCATTACTGTCACGTAATTGGCAGGGGCGTTTCTGGGCTGTAAGAGTTTTGGCATGCGGAGCAGGCTTGTACTGGCCTTGCAGAAATGATTGTTAAATTTTCAAGATTTTTTTTTCAAGCCAGTTATTAAAACCCAGTCATTAAAAATTAAATTATATAAATTTACAATTAAATAATTTATATTAAAATCAGAGGTAATAAACTTTCAAAACTCATCACTTCCTATTTTACTATTTAATACATATTACTATTACCTATGCTCTTGTGACTATTTAAATATATTGTCTCTGTATAGTGAAAATGCTGTCTAATGGTGTGCTACTAAGTGTAGCTTTTCAAATCTCATTGGCATCATGTTGTTAGATTTAAATCAGCCGTGGAGGGAGTATATACTACAAAATCAGCACTGGCCTCACTGAGCTTGCTTATAACAATTACCAGCACACCACTTCAGTTGGAATAGAGTTGGATATACTAGACCACAGAGAAAATGTTTTTAAGTAATTATCATAGACAACGAATCTTTACTAGATTTTCCTTAATGCATTTGATGTCAAAGTAATGGTAGTTTTAAAACTGTGTGTGTGTGTGTGTGTATGTATGTGTGTCTGCCTGCCTGTCTGTCTTTTATATAAAAGGCAAACTGGTGAGTTTAGGGTGAATCTCTAATCTATTCCCAGTACGATATGATTGTTAAGTACTCAGGAATTTTGATAGTCAGTTGGTACTCTGTTGGTTTATCAACAGTTGAAATCATCTATGATGTGAGAATATTTGTACTACAGATTAGAGTGTTTTTTTGTTTGTTTGTCTTTAAGAACTATTTTCTCAATACCTTGCCTAAAATACTTATCTTTTTCCAGAGCTCCATCAAAATGTTACCTGATTTATCATTGTATTCAGTCATTTTAGGGTTATTCTGTTCAGTTCTTACATAATAATTAGTCACAGTCTCTGCGTGATACAGGCGTAAAACTTGTACTAAACCTTCAGAAAATGCAGTAAAATTGAACCCACAAGAAACAATACAATCATGTATTGATACAATACATTCACTGTGCAAAACTGATTTTATATATTTTTTATGTTTTTAAAATGTTATTTTCTGAATTTTTCTAGCATTTTCTTTCATTTGAATTCTGTTCCTTATCATATACTTGATAACATACTGGAGTCTCTTTTGTTTGGTAATAGTTTTAGTCAATAGGTAGCTTTTTTCAGTAGAAGTAAAAATGTACAATAAAGTGCTTTTGCTCAATTTTCTAGACACTTCTACTAAGTCTATATTTTATGGATTTTAAAATAGAATTACTTATAATATATAAAAATATCAAATTCTGGAAAATAATAAGTACTCATGAATTGATTGCTAAAAATTTTTGCTTGCTTATCAGTATTTGGTTTGAATAATTAGCTAATGATTACATTAAATTTTGGAGATCTGTAGTGCTAAAAAGGCTAAAATAAATTAGCATAGCAATATTGCTAACTCAATTACTTTTAACATACCCAATAACAAACTAGTTAATAAAAAACATCATTTACCAAAAAGTAGTTTTACAGGGATATATTTAGATAGCTTTGTGGAGAATATCTCTTAAAACAGTTGTAAGAAAATAGTTTGGTAACACAGGATCATCAGAACATTAGTATTGTTGTCTTTTAAAATCTCTAGTATAACTGGTTCTGCCTTTCCTATTTTGAGTATGGTGCATCATTGCCAAGAATCACCACAGCATGCCTGAGGCTTTTGAAACTTTATCCTCAAATTCCACAGGGTCTATCACGAAACCCTCTTTGACTTCATCTATCTGTTAATCCAGTGCCCGCCCAGATGATGTTCCCAGGATAGAACCACGAGGCCCCATAGTTTGGCAATCAGTCCGTAGGACATAGCATAAAGAATCATAAAAGAGCATAAAGCTATATGTCATTACATATGAGAACGTATTGAAATTATTTCAATGACAAAATGAATGCAATTTCTACATTGTAGGTATTTCACATGATTTTAAAATTTTCTCCATTTATGAGATTAAATTTGATTGTCATGACCAAGAATCAGTGCCATGCTTAGTAGTTGAGCTAATTTTGAGTGATAAAGAAAAACTGTGCAATATTATAAAAATTCTACTTTATGTTTTTATCTTATTTATTATTTATTTTTCATATACCTGAATTGTATTGGGTATTGAATAGACTCTGGGGAACAATGATTAAAGAAAATGACATATTCTTTTTCTCATGGAACTATGGAGTATTATGGAAAATATAGACAGAGAATAAGTATAAGTGCAATTATAAGTGTTGTAAGCAGCACAGGTAAAGGCGGGATCAATAACACATGGCTTAACACCGTTTGAGGAAGTCTCGGACTGTTTCAGAGGAAGTGATGTTTCCACTCAAGGTGGAAGGAATCAAAGGAATTAATTAACCAGAGAAGGCAGGAAGCATTAGAAGCCTACAGGCATCTTGCTTTCTCATCTGTGTTCCATGCAGTTGTCTTCTTACCACTTGAATTATTTTGGAAAATAGGGTTGTAGAGAAGATTAGTTTAATAGGGAGAGTAAAGGAGAGTACTCCCACACTGACCCTATTTCTGATGTCTCTCGTCCCCCTAATAACCTTTGCTACTTCTATGATCCCAAAACTTGCACAGGATTCAGTTTAATTCAGGAAGCCAGTGGGACAACCTAAAAGAAAATTGGCTTCTGGAGGATGAAGTGAGAGCAGTGATATGCGATTTACCACTTCTCTTTATCCCCTCCCTTTTACTGATAAATCATCTATAATTATATGCAGAATTTTCTATGTATGTATATCTGTTTTCCTTCTTCTTCCCAGAGAAAGGCTCTATAACTATTCATTTAATTATCAAATAGATCTAAGCCCAAAATAGGTAGAATTGTCAAAAGAAAATGGTTCGATTTACTAATAGTAGTTAAAAAATAACTATATTTTCTTTTCATTCTTTTAAAATTTTTAATTGATACATAATGTACATATTTTGGGGGTATATGTGATATTTTGATACATTCATATAATGTATAAAGTTCAAATCAGGGTGATTGGGGTAATCATCACCTTAAATATTTATCTTATATTTATCCTAGGAACTTCTCATTCTTTTGTGGTTTTATTTTAAATGTATTTATTTAAATAAACATAATTTGGTAAAAATATATTACCATAATTAATACTAATATTAATATAAGGTAAAGACTTAATTTTTCTTATGCTGTATGTTGAAAAAGAAATGCCTTTGCTATCAATTTGCAAGGCATCTTTTATTATGTATTATGTTAACATATGTTATATAGTCCATTTTAGGGCTATTCATAATAATCTGTTAATCATGTGTTTCTTTTTATATTAACCCTTGGTGTTTTAATTTTTATAATTTCATAATGAGCTTGCATAGCTGAATACATCCTCTCTAGCTTTTATTTTATTTTTCAATGTAAACTGTTTAAAGCTGTTTTGTCAAGTAACCAAAAATAGCCCGTTGAGGTTGTGATTTGGAGATCAGTCTTAACATTCACTGAAAAAACTAGTTGCTTTACTTAATCTACCTTTCCATTCAGTAATGTAGTATCTCTCTTTATATATATGCAATATATATTCCCCAGGTGATTCCAGATACATATATGTGTGTGTGTGTGTGTGTATATACATATATGTCTCCTACATAGTCTGCACATTTCTTGTTAAAGTTATTTCCAAATACTGTATATATTTAGATGCTTTTGCAAATGAAGGCTTTTCCTGATTATCATTTTAAAAGGTTTGTGATGGCAACTTAGTTAATTGTCTTACTTTTGTCCAACTTACGAAACTTTCCTATTCTTTCTAAAAGATTTAAAGTTGACTCCTTTGGATTTTCTAGATAATCTACAAATAATGAAAATATAAATTCTCCTTCTCTAAACCTCTTACTGTTTTTGTTTTGCGTTACTTTTTATTCCATTACATTTTCTAGAACTTCTAGTGTAATATCAACAGTCCTGGTAACAATGCACATCCTTGCCTTCATCCTGATTTTAAAGGGATCTAATATACAAGTGTTTGAATAATGGTGAATAATCCTCCATTGTGATTCAAGAAAAATTAAACTCCATATAAAAAGAAATGCTCCCCTTAGGATCATCTAACCTCCTGTGTGTTTATTCTCAAGAATTAAAATATTCATTCCAGCATAGAATCACATCCTGTGCTCTTTAATAATAGTTGTCCAGTGCACTTAATGACCCCAAACACAGCTGCATTCGTTCTTGTTCAGTTGTTGCTTTTTATGTATTTCCGAGAAATGATATATCTCATCTAAGACACTTCAACTCACAAGTAACTGTTATACAAAGTTTAAATTAGATGGTGTGTGTGTGTGTGTGTGTGTACTAATCGCCAGGCACAATAGCACAATATTGGCAGCAGCCCAGGAATACAGATCAAATTTCACTTCCTCCATGAAGCCTGTCTTGAGTTCCTGGACATAAATAATTCTTCCCTCCTTTCTAAAATAAGTGTTTCCAACACTCATGTGACACTTATTACATACAGAGTAGATTTTTAAAAATAGCTTTACTTTCATCCTTTTCCAGTAAAGTATATTGGTTTCAATCACAAGATCAGATAATAGACTAACTAGTTTTAAATCTCAACTCTGCTTCTTAACTTGAAACGTGACCTTCCACAGGTTTCTAGGGCAAATTATTTTGACCCTCGGTACTATAGTTTGCTCATATATAAAGTGAGAGTAGTAATATTTATTATATATTTAAATCTTCATTTTAGAGTGTTGTTTTGAAAATTAACAAAATATATTAAAGCTTTTAGAATAGCTCTTGGCTCAGTTAATTATAATGAGTGGAAAACAACAATAGTGGCTGTTTAAGATCACCTTGGTGCTGGACGCTTTTGTTAATGTGTATGTAAACTACCTCTCATTTAATCATCTTAATAAATTAATGAGAGAGCTAAAGCTTGTAAAGATTCAGTTATTTGCCCAAACACACACCTTTAGTTAGTTAGGGAGCTGGAACTCCAGCTCAGCTGGTCTCGTGGCAAAGCCTCTATTCTTAAGCAATGCACAATTCAGGCTTCCAGAAAGTACTATGAGGAAAAGGGGTCTCTTTTATACAAATTTATAGATTCACATAGAGTGTGGAAGAAGCTTTATAGGAACTATAATTCAAAAATTGTAACTACGAAAACATATAGCAGTGGTATTCAAACTCTGCTGTACTTTAGAATCACTTGGTATTGGACATTTGTTTTATATTTACTTTCTTTGTCCTTTTTTTCTTTGTTTTTTCTCAAAATTCCAATGCCCAGGGTACACAAATACCACCTCCATATGAGTCACTGAGGATGGGGTCCAAGCATCAATATTTATTAAATTTCCCAGGTGATTTTATTGCTTAGCCAAGATTGAGAATCAGTGGTTTAGAATAATGATTATAATTAGAACCAATTATAATTAGAACCAATTAGAATTTACCAAGTATTCCAGATGGGTCAGGGAGGGTTTTACGGAAAAAGTCATTCTTAGCCTTATATTTGAAAGAGAAAAATTTTGCCAAGAAATCATGGGAGGAAAGAACAAGTAGGGAAGGGAGTTAAATATGAATGAACAGAAGTATGCAAACAGCAGAGGAGAAACAGTGCATAGTACTCTGGGGCAACTGCCAGAAATCTGCAGTCTAGAATCACCCTCTAAATGGTCTTATTTGTGTAATAATTCTCCATTGATCATCTTCATCTTTTACTCTAAAAACATGGCATCTTTGTTCTTCCTTCTCAACTGCTCTCTGACAAGCCATCCATGTGGTATTTTCTTTGGCTCTCCAATCTCGTTCCATTTTCACCACTGTCTCAGTTTCTGTTTATGATTTAATGATGTAAGTTTTAATTTCAGTGTTTATTATACCATATTCAATTTTTGTTGTCTTCTTATTTGAAATGTTGTATGATTTATCTATTCTGTTAGGTTTTACACAGTTCAAAGGTAGGACCATTTAGTTACTTGTTTTAGTAGTATTTCCTTCAATTCTGTAATAAAACATGTACTCAGTAAATGCTTTTTAGGTATATGATTGCTGAAAACATGTTTTTCTATTGTGTAATTTGTTTTCAATAACCTTAATGTTTTCACTTTTGAGGAACTTAATATTGTCTCTAATCATATTTTTGTAAGCATTAAGTAGAATTTTATCAAAAAGTTCTATAGAATAATACCTTAAATTATATGTAAATATGTACGTAAAATATGTCTATAAGGTAAAGTGCTAAGTTGAAAACTAAATGACATTGTGAAAGTACATTAAAATGTAAATCTGAGACAATAAATTTTCTTCAAATAATTCATCTATATACCTCAAGCTGTTTTACTAATAAAAAAATTAGAGTTCAGTATTTTTTATAATGATTACAGATGGGATGACAAGTTGAGTATAATAGGAATTTTTGAGAAAACCTATTATTTTCTCTTAAACTATGTGCAAATGACTTCCAGGAAACAATTGGTCAGGATGTGATTTGAGTCATAACTTAAGATTCTAAAGAAGACAATAGTAAAAACAAATTAAAATGTTATGCAAGTCTATTGGGAAAAATGCTGTTTACTACAAAATAGAAAATGCAAGTATAAAGAATTAAAATTAAAATATTTCTTTTTCAAAGGGGAATAGTAGAAAAATGCAACATATGGCCTGAAATCATATTGCTGACAGTTTTTGAAATTACTCAGGGGTTTCCAATATGAAACCAAAGAATAAATATCATACTATCTTTAAAATGTAATAAGCCAACATGTGTCTGAACTGTTTAATGAAATCTTGTGTTAACTACCCCTGTGAGAGAAATGTAATATGTAAGTAAAATTGATAGGTTAGGAAATTAATTGACCAATTTGAAACGGTATCTTTGTAATCATGTGGCTGCCAGCATTACACATTCAGTAGAAGTTGCTGCTGATATGACATTTCAGATAACATCAGAAATTTTATAGGTGTGTAGGAAATGCACATGAATCTTTGGAATCAAACTGTAGATGAAAGTATTGGAACATTTGTGAAGAGCAGGTGCTCTGAAACAGTTCTCTCTGGGACCATAACTAGTAGTTGTAAAATCCATTGTAACCCTGATATCTGGTCTTCAGAAAAAGATAATCAAAGCAATCAATTGTTCTTTTACCCCCACAATATGGTTTGCTATATAGGTCAAAGACTAAAAAATGAGGATATAACAAATACAATTTTAAAAGAGCCTACAACAATTAAAAAAAAGCCATGAAATATTTAAGACTTCTAAAATCATGTCACTTTCACAGATAGAATTCCAGAATTCTACAACTTTATAGTCACATTAAGAGATGAGTTGGGCATTTTAAAAAGTGACATCATATACTGGCAAAAGGGAGGATCTGAAAATCAGACTTGTGTGTGTGCTTTCCCTCACAATCTTTCTGACCTGCTGTATTTTTTCAGAATTTTTTTACCTCTTTACCTAGTTAGACTAGATCAGTGCTTTTCTGCTTTTACTGGTTGTCATTTATATGTAGCAAAAGGCTCATTTCATATGAAGCCATAGGTGGAACACTAGACTTTAGTCTGTTTTGTGCTGCTATAAACCAATACCTGAGTCTGGGTAATTTACAAAGATAAAAAGGTTTATTTGGCTCACAATACTGCAGCTGGAATATTGGACACCTGGTGAAAGCCTCAGGCTGCTTCCACTCATGGTGGAAGGCAGAAGGGGAGACAGTGTGTAGAGATCACATGGTGAGAGAGGAAGCAAGAGAAGAGGGAGGTGCCAGTCTCTTTTTAACAACCAGGTCTCCAGGGAACTCATAAAGAGAGAACTCACCTCTCCTCCTAGGGAAGGCATTAATTTATTCATGAGGGATCTGCCCTCACGACCCAGACGCCTCTCATTAAGCTCCACCTCCAAACTTGGGGATCAGATTTCAACATGACATTTGGAGGGGTCAAACAAACCAAACTACAGCAGTGTCACCATGTCCCTCAACCTACTTTTCTGTTGTAAACCAATCAAACACCAAAAACTGTAGTTCACATGGATGGGGGCTGAGAGGCTTTGTAAAATGATTTTTACTGTTTGAGAATCACATGTTGTTATCTTTGAAGTCATCTAAAAAGTTTTTTCTGAAAAGTAGGTTTCAAGCAATGGTTTTTTAAAAAAAAGGCAAACTAATGTCTAATGAAGCATTTCAGTATTTCTATACACTTGAAATCAGAATTGTATTTTTTAAGATATAGTTTTAACCCTTTAAAACCTGTTATAAAAGATGACTTTTATTTATCAACTACTAAGTACCCAGTGTTCTTCTAAGCATTCTGCAGATAACAACTTATTTTAACCTAATGTCAACTGCATTACAGATCACAGATGAGGAAACCAAGGCACAGAAAGATTAGTTGCCCAAAACCACACAGCCATTAGGTGCGGGATTTGAAACCCATGCAGTTTGGCTCCTTAGTCTGTATTTCTCACACTCTAGTGTATTATAAAATGAATTAATATACCTTCTAACAGTTTAATTCATTATGTAGAAAATGAATAAAGCAGCTCTGCCTTCACTGGGTATCTTCTTCAACTCTCTGTAAATGTAGAATTACACATTCTTTATTAAGAATATCCAGCCTCGAGTATATCCATCTTTTTTTATTTTTATTTTTATTTATTTATTCATTTTTTATTTCAGCATATTACAGGGGACAAATGTTTAGGTTACATATTGCCTTTGCCCCACCCGAGTGAGAGCTTCAAGCATGTCCATCCTCCAGTCAGTGAGCACCACACACGTTAGGCATGAATATACCTGTCCCATCCTCCTGACATAAAACTTTAAAAGCAAGTGTTTACTCAACCACTTGCACATGTGTTAGTGATCTTCAGTTTATCTTTTTTTATTTTCCAGCAAAATCACCTTTTCAAATAAATCACAGATAAAACTCAATTTATATGTAAAATTTTATTTATTTTAATGTATAATGGTGAGAAAAATTTAGTTGTCTTGATAAAGATTTTACAAACTGCAACCAAGAGCTATAAAACACTATTGCAGACACTATCCAGTTATGGCTGTATCTTAGTTTGGCTGTACCGTATATGATACATCTTTATTTATGCAGGCGAGTAGTTACAAAGATAAATTTTTTCCAGGTTACCTTGCAACCTCTGAATAACCTTCTTTTAAGGTTTGTGGGTTGAGTGGTGGTAGGAAATGTTGAAGTACTTCTTATATTTCATATCATAAATATTAAGTAAGACAAAGAACCCCCTAAGTTGACTAGTGCTAATACTCTACAATATGTCATTCACTTTTTATTTTGCCATTTGCCTTATCTTGATGTGTGCAACTGCTAATTCAGCTTGATACTGGCACTGGCTTGCACAGATTTGCATTAAAGAGTATACTCAGGCCTGAATTTAGTTTTAAAAAATCAAGAAACAGTGCTGAACTGCACTTTCTTAATTGATGACACCTTTACAAGGAGTTCAAGTACATGCACAGAGATGGTAGATTTGCACAAGACAAGTTAAACCTGAAAAACAAAATGTTTTGGTGATTTTACAGGGTGGCAATTTAACACAACCACAATTGCTGTGGATGTTATCTGTCATTACAACTTTTAAAGAGTTAAAGAATATTTTTAAAATATTAAATCCTAATTAATTGGTTGTAGAGTCCCCAAAATACTGCAATAGTACCTAAGTTTACATTTTGAAAACCATCCAACTAAGCAATATTGTACCTCAGTTTTATGGCTGACATGTGATTTATAAAAATTCAAAAATGTTTACTGAGTACTAAATTTATTGCTGCATTGGTTTATTATTGGTAGATATTTTCACAGATGTACTTTGCATATCTTCTGTAAGACTTCTCTTTGCAAATAGAACATGTAGAAAAATAGAACAATATTTAAGCTTAGTTCTTTTCAGGCTGTATTGTTGAATTTTTATCCATTCAAATCTGAAATAATTTGGATTTACAAGATCAGTTTCTATGGGGATCAGAACTCATTTTGAGTCCAAGGTGGTCACACCAATGCAAAACTGACCTTTTGAAATCTTTAAAGTATTTTCATTCCTGTGTGTATGCGGGCACTAAGAATATCAGCAGGGCTCTGCATAGTCAAAAATTAAAACTATTAAGAAGGTATGAAAATAAGTAGGTTGGCCTAGACTAATGGAATTTTTCTTTTGGATGTGTTTTTATAAAAAAGTTAGATTTTCAACAGGCTTTTGAATATATAATATATCTTTCTGGTCCTTTTTCTCTCCTTTAACTATATTATAAGTTATCAACTTCTGAAAATTATTCCTTCAAAATGTCTTGTGTATCTGCCCCCTTATGTTCATTCCCATTGTGGGCAACAACATGGTACTGGCTGCATGTCTGCATGATTGCTAAATATAGTCTCTGTGCCTCCAATAATTCTGCCCCTTTGTCCATATTAATGATTATAAAAATTATATTGTCAACCACTAACAAAAATCATTCAGAGATTACACATTCTTCTCTTGATAAAAACTCTAAACATCTCCGCGTGAAATTCACAAAACATGCACGTGCACACGCACAGGCACACACGTGCCTGTGTATACACACAGCTTTCCAATCTAATCTATTAATACTCTTTAGTACAAACCTACCACAGCATGGATGCCGGTCTCCTTACCATGTTTCACTTGTCCTCCCCTCTTATTTAAAAATTCTTGGGTTTTGCTTAAGATTTAGAAAGTCTATTCTTGCTTATTTCAATAAAATTTTATTATTCTTAATAGTAATGTGGGATTTATGTTTCATTGTGATAATACATCTTATTTTCTGCTTATTTACTGACTTTATTTCTTCTTTTGAGGATGCGGTAATTTCACCTATGAAGTACTTTTGCTGTGTTGATTTTGCTTCCCTGTGAGGTGTTTTCTGCAAACTTACTGCAGTTTTATTTTGTAATATAGAAAGTACAGCGCCAGAATATGACAATGAGAAGAAATTTGCCAAATGATGTGAGAGAAATTGATGTTGCTCAGATGAACAAAATTTATCTAAAATGGTGGCCTTGTAAATGTCAGACTCAAATGGGATGGACTCACACATACTGTATGATTTCTGTGATGATGTTCTACTACTTACTTTTCAATAAATATGTTTTTATAAAATTGTATACATTTAAGGGGTACAAGTGCAGTTTTGTTACATGGACATATTTTATAATGGTGAAGTCTGAGTTTTTAGTGTAACTGTCATCCAAATATTGCATTGTACTAAATAATTTCTCATAATATCTCATATCCCTCCCACCTTCCTGCTCTTCAAGTCCCTAATCATTATTCTGCATTCTATGTCCATGTATGCACATTATTTAGCTCCCTCTTATAAGTGAGAACATATGCTACTTGACTTTATGTTTCTGAGTTATTTTACTTAAGATAGTGGCCTCCAGTTCTATTCATGTTGCTTCAAAAGACATGATTTCATTCCTTTTCTGGCTGAATAGTATTCCATCATGTATATATATCACATTTTCTTTATCCATTCATTCATTGAGGGATGCTTAGGTTGATTTCATATCTTTGTTATTTGTGAATAGTGCTGTGATAAACATACAGCTGAAGGTATCTTTTTGATATAATGATTTCTTTTTCTTCTGGGTGGATAACCAGCAGGGGGATTGATAAATCAAATGATATCTCTGTTTTCAGTTCTTTCAGAAATCTCCTTACTGTTTTCCACAGAGGTTGTATTAATTTACATTCCCGCAAACATTGTAAACATTCCTTTTTCTTTGTCTGCTCACCAACATGTTATATTTTTACTTTTTTTATAATAGCCATTCTGATTAGTATAAGATGATATCTTACGGTGGTTTTAATTTGTATTTCTCTGACGATTAGTGATGTCAAACATTTTGTTGTAT
>CAUYSK010002832.1:0-20147 GCA_963575035.1 Avahi laniger | reverse complement strand
TTTAACATTGTCTCTGGTGTCTCTTTCCTTGAAGCCTTTCTTGAGCCTCCTGAGCACCTCACCCCCTCATGTACACCCCCTTCCCATAGTTTCCCCAGTAAAATCCCCCTTGTTAGAAGCTCTCAGAGCACCATGTTTCTTTTCTTTCTTTCTTTCCTTTTTTATTTCTTTTTTTTTTTTCCCCTAGAGACAGGGTCTCGCTCTGTCGCCCAGGCTGGAGTGGAGTGTAGCCTCAAATTCCTAAGACATTTAACATTTATTAAATATTCGGGAATGGATAGTGTTTAGGAAAACAAAAGGGACCTAAGTTTCTTAAGGCCAGAGGACCCTGGGGTTTCTAGATAGTGTTCGGTTTCCTCATTGGAGTTCCCTGCCTCTCCCAGATTTCCCCAGCTTCACCCAAGCCACCAACACTTTCATTTCACAAACGAGGAAAGTAAGGCCCAAAGAGATTCAATGCCCCCCCTCAAAGTGACATGGCGGAGTTCACGGCAGAGCAAGGATTACAATTCAATCTTCCTGACTCCAGATGTATTGCTCTTTCCACACACTCTCAACAGGGAAGGTTCTGAGGAATGTGTGGGCTCCATCTTAGGAAGCGAGCCCAGGTAGAGGGGGCTCCTCCTCGAGGGCTGACCAAACTCTGTTGGAACTTCTGTTAACAAAACCTGGCACAATGAATTCTAAATTCTGAATGTAGTCTTCTTACAAAAACAAACAAACAAACAAAAACCCAGACAGTGAGACAAACTACATTCATCACGAAATAT
This sequence comes from Avahi laniger, assembly GCA_963575035.1. Lineage (NCBI taxonomy): Eukaryota > Metazoa > Chordata > Mammalia > Primates > Indriidae > Avahi > Avahi laniger. The sequence continues at coordinate 19,377 of CAUYSK010002832.1, read as the reverse complement.
TGGCAATGGACACTCTTAGTCTTGAGAAAAGATTAAAATTATTCTTAAAGACAAAATACACCATATAACAATGTCTGATGAAAATATCATTTTTATTATAAACAACATAAGCACTTCCCAATACATTTTGCAAATATACACTTCATTTTCTTTGCCTGAGTTTTTATGAACATGATCTCTCAGCCAATAGTCCTTTCCTCGATGGCCACTCGTATACTCAATAAGTGTCTTTCCAAGTATCAGGCACTAGGAGGTTTTTTAACAAGAAAGAGAGAGAAGAAAAGAGAAAAAAGGACCAGTCCTGTATCTCAAGAGATTAAAATCTGGTAGACCGTTTTCTTTATTTCAGATGTCTCTGCTTTAACATATATACTTCCAATTTAAAGACGTATTTTATTTCTTGTTATGCAAGTCTTTAGAAAATAGCCTATATGTCCAAGGTAAACTGGACAATTAAAATAATTAGCTGGATAAAATAGGATTAGAACATTACTTTGAGTCTCAAATAATCAAATGATTTATGAAAAAGTGATGCCATGGCCTTAGATTATTTTGATAATAATTTTAATTTTGTACTATAGGACTTTTGAAAAATCTGAAATATTTTAATTAAAAGAGAGAGTTTGTCTTTATTTTCTATAAATACACAAAGAAATATTTGTTTTATTTGAAGGAAGTTCTTGAGTCATTTTCAAAAATAAAAATGAAATAGAATCCAAAGGCCACATCTATTATCCTCACCATTAGTCTTTGTCTCCTATCTTTAGTGACTTAGATATTTTCCTAATGTCTGTGTGAAAAAGGACATGTATGGCTGACTATTCTCAGTGCAAAACACAAATTATTTCTTTGGAAAGTTGTCCACAATCTATTTATTACAAACATTTCCCTTTCATTTATTTATTTTATGTATGGCTACCTTATGCTCCCCTAAATTCCATTTTCACACAATTTTATACTTTTTAGTGAGGACGATTCATTAGTTATATAAATGCAATTTAGTTTTATGCCTTTGTAAAGTTTCTTTATAAATATATTTAAAAATTATGCTAACTATTATTGACAGACTACATGGCTCATTTTTGGCGAAGGGAATAGTATCGACCATTGGTTCTGTAAAGTACGCAAGAATCAGGTGCTCCTCAGAGATCCTCGATTTCATTGTTTTAAAATTCTTCAGTGTGGTTCCAGCCACGTATAGTCATATAGATACTACATAGTCAAAGATAACTTCCTGCAGCTTGTTCACAGAACTAAGCTTTTCCCTGATATCTCTGTTCCCCCTGCTCCCACACTCCTGGAAGTATTATCTCAAATGCTTTTCAGGATTTAAATAATAATTTTTAAAAGACACTTAACACCACAATAGGGAATTTGTTGGCATGACTCGAACAATACGGTTGCTCCAGATGCTGTATTCGAACTGTATGGGTCCATTGAAAAAATAGATATAACCTACAAGAAAAAGACCATAAAGAACATTTCAGAGTATGAAAATATAAGGTTTTACTCCAGCTAATATTAAAGGTTCAATCTCTTAGATCCCATTTTTTTACCATTTCAATCTTTTTCTTTTTAAACTCTATTAATGTTTAATGTATTAATACTTTAATTTTTTAATAATATAAATGTTCTCAGCTCTCCTAAATTGTCACCTAGAATTAATTGTCTTGCTATGAGTTCTAGTTTTAATTATTGAATTATTGATACTAGTTATTTGTTGTAAGTGAGGGATAATATACCTTCTCATAATTAGAGCAAAAAATCATTACATAGTTATGAGACTTTATACATGAATTACTCCCCACTCTATCCCCATTTCAAATTTTGGCAATACCCTTTGCATCTTGCCATATTTAAGCATAATTTAAGGTAATATTTCAAGTTTGGCATTTCTTATTTATAGAATTAGCAATCATTAAGTCAAATTCTCATTTACTCTAAGCATGGGTTTGTTTTTTGTTTTTTGTTTTTTTTTATTTCTTTTTGTTTTGCTGTTTGTGTAAGTAGTCAAATAGGAATGATTAATTCCTTGATTGTCATATGTTTATTAGCACATCTAAGCCCTGTATAAAAATCTTTTGTGCAGGAAAGAGTTTTGAGGGGCTTTCAAAGCTCTTCTTTAAGGTCAATGCAATGTAACACATTACCATTTTTCTCGTAGACAGCATCCACTTTATCACCAATGCCTGGGAAGTCCTCTTCTATTAGTCTGGGATAGTCTTTATCCATAACATGATTAGTATCATCATACCTATTTAATAAAGAAAAGAAACTCTTAAGTAGGTCATAATTCTTAGAAACTACCTTAGAAATAATGTGGTGAATATAATGGCAAAATTAACAAGAGCTTTAAATTTTTAAGTCCTTAAAACATCTGGTAGCTTTTTAAAACTAGGAATTAGAATACTGAGTGTATAGCAGACTCTTGGTGTGTATTTGTTGACTTGCCTAAAGGTCATCTTTGTTACAAACTCATTTGCATTTCACAAATAATGTATCTGTTATAAAATTATATCATCAGGAAAGTGTTCTTAGAGTGAAATAAATGTATGCTTATGCATAGACAATTGTCTGTTGATCTCCCACTATGTGTAAGACAACTTGCTAAGTATAGTAATGGGTACAAAAATATTTAAGATTTAATTTCTGAACTAAAAAGTCACAGAGACATATGGTAATACCAAAGGTAGGAAGGAGAGCGTAGCTTTCCCCTCCCATAACAGCACATTCCATGCTCCTTCTTCCCTGCCCACACCCACACCCTGACCAACAAAAGGCACTTCTGAAATTAATCTAGGAGAACAGGCTCCCGTGTGGTACTGTTACTGATGAGAGCTTTTTATATCCTGAGGTATGTTCCAACAAGTAAAAGGTTAAGACCCACTGAACTACCAAGAAAGCTAAGACATGTGTACACATAACTGCAACACCAGGCAATAGAAGTTAAGCGTGAGGGTGAACATGAAATGTCATGGGAGTACAGGGGAAGGGGAGATAATCTCAGAATGGGGTCATCAAAAAAGACTTTGTAGATGAAATGATATTTCAAATGAACTTTAAACAATGGGTAGAATTTCAAGAGAGGGGGATGTGGGGAAGGAACCTCCGGCAAAGAAAATCACATAAGGGAAGCTTAAGGGTATGTAAAGGCATAGCGTGTCTGAGATATGATGCACAATCTATCCTGACTAAACTATCTACTCCTTGTGGAGTGTAGGGAATGGAACACAGCACCAGGGAGAAGCTGGCGGTGATTGTTAGAAAGTTGTCCATGTCATCGTCAGAAATAAAGTCAAAAAGCAAAGACAATATATACAGGGATGTGTGTATCTGTGTGCGTGACTGTGTGTATGTAGAGATGGAGGGAAGCTTTCATTTTAAACATGTTGAGTGTTGCGCATCTATGAGATATTCTCATTCCCAAATATTGACATTGGATCTGGACTCCTAAATGCTGTTGATGGCCATGCTGCCTGAATCCCTACATACGTTCCACATCCACTTGCTTTTCGGAAAGTTTGACTTTGCAAACCTACCAGCTTCCTCATCAACATTTCCAATGGATCAGCTGACGCCACAGACACGGGGGCTTTTTCTGAACCAATCTTTTCCTGTGCCCGTGCTGGTGTCTCTCTGGCCATAGAAGACAGAGAGAGCCTCACATAAATTAGGACAGGGTGGCAAGAAAGAGAGTCCAGAAGAAAGGTAAGAAGGAATGAAGGTGCCAAAGTAAAAGATGGCTTGGCCATGGTTGAAGCACCACAAATGGCTAAGAAAGAAGAGAATGGTTGAAAAGAGGTGAGTATTTGATGTTTATATATGTGTGTTTTCAAGAGGGATTGAGACGTTTAAATACATGTCTGAGGGGCTGCCTGGAAGAGCAGACGTGGAACAGAAATGAATGACGGGTATGATGTTTACAATGATGTATGAGAATAATTTACAGCAATGACGGATGTTTGAGGCTCATTTTGCACCTATGACACGGATGGGTCAGTACATATTGCTGCCATACCTCCAGACCTGGTTTCCTGAGAAGAAGAGCGTCTTGCCTGTATCCTCAAAGTGAACAGCTGCACTTATCTTCTTAACCTCTTTTGGAAATCCCAGTTCAGATATTTTTTTGGGATAACCTTCCATAATGTCATAGCCATTAAGAGCCCAAAATTTTCTACCTAGAATAAGTGAAAGAACAGTTTTCTTATTCAAGGGGATCCATTAGGACTTACATATGCAGACATTTACTTAAACAAAGACAGACTCATTTTATATATTTAGAAATAAAATACTTAGTGTTTGCAGTCACTATGTTTATAAAACATAGAAATATGAGCATTCTTCAAATAAAAACAGCATTTAAGATCTTAATTTCCTCATTATAAATATAGACAACCAAATATCACAATTAATCTGGCAATTTATTAACTCAGAATATTAAGTTTGGAGCTGGGTGAAAAAATACATTAAAAAACAATACAGTAGAAACAATAAATTAGATTCAAAACTCAAATTGTATACCAGTTAGAAAGTCATTTCCTTCTCTAAAAAGTAACTTATAATATTAATTATAATAGTTGAACAATAGAAACAACATCAGTAAAATGTTACATAGTCATTTTAAATTATGGTAATAAAGATAAAGTAGCAACTTGGAAAATTTTTCATGATTTTATGTCAAGGGAATAAGCAGCATATAAAAATGTATCTATACTATGAAAATAAATATGTAAAAATATGTATTAGATATGATAAAGAACTAGAAAAAAGTGAGGAAATGAAATAAAGTGACTTTTCAGAAGAGAATTTTGGATAATATTTTTTTCACTTTTCCAAAATGTATATTGTTATAATGTTTTCTCAATAAATAATTTTTAAGAGGAACTAAGAGAAAAAAACTAACATGATTGATAGGAAAGAAGGAGTGGATATAATAAGTAATAATGTGGATCTTTTAAATGTCAAATCTGGAGATATTTGGTAGAGTGGCTTCAGGTGCTTTCTGGTTTCCATTGGTTAGACTCGGTTTTTAGCTTAGGCGTATTTTCAGCAGTTATCATTTTACTGAGTTCCTGGTAGTGCCAAGCTCACCACTGCCTACCATGGTCACGGGGAGGCCCTGTGGAAGGCTTACCTCTAAAGATGAAGACAAGGTCATGAGAAGCATGCTCATACGCAGCGTCAATACGGTTGGGAAGTTCTGGCCAAAACGATTTTGTTAAAAACAGCTCCGCGTCAACCTGCTGAGGATGCAGGCGCCAAAAGAATCTAACATGAAAGTAGAAATACAGTTTTCTGTCACATTTTTTTAAATGCACTATTTCTAGCCTGCCAGCCACATCTCTCCACATTAGTATAGATAAGTTAGACACAACCATTCCCTTGCATCTGGAAAGTGAAAAAATCTATTTCCTTTTAAGTGCCAGTGACAAATTGGGGCTTTCCTAACTCTGTCCTAAGGTATTTAAGTTTGAAATGTCACAGAGCCTTTGTAAGAACTCTAAATCCTTTGTAGGTTGAGACCATGCCTTGCTCAATTTTGCATATCTTTCTAGAGGCAAGCGAATGTGCCAGGCATTGTGTTGGGCTCTAGAAAGAAAACACGAATTGCACAAACTATGTCTTTCATGATCATGGCCTGGGGAAACTGATTCATGAGAAAATACCCAGAGCACAATGTAATTAAAGTTATAATAGAAAGGGTGGGAATGCTGTTGGATCAGATGAGGAAGCAATGAATGAATGAATGAAAGAAAGAAAAAATAAGCATACTAGAACAATTTAAAAATTAATATTGCATTTTTAGGTTCATTTCAGTTCCTCTTTCAGATCCTAGTCTATGTATCCAGAACTAAAGTCTTTCCATACCAAAACGAATTCACCTGGATATTGTAAGTAACAGTTTATTAACACAGCAATTACTTTTAATACTTGCCTGTTTTTAAAATAAGTTGAATTTTTAAACATACTTGATTGTCTTTGTAAGAAAGACTACAATCAAAGATGTAAAAAGAAGCTACACAATGTCAAGATTACCCATTGGAAAGTAAAATATTTAACCAGCAGTCATTTATTCGATCTGAAATATGTAAAAGAATTGCCCGCCCAAAGTTCTGTTATTTTTACTGTTAACTTTCACCTTTGCAAGTTGGACCAGACGTTTTGGCAATATGCAGACATGGCTTCATAAATGTTTGTCTCATATGATTTTATGATAGAATCTCAAGTGTACCTGTCTTTAAAGATCATGGTTTCTCCTCGGAGACTGGTAATGGCATCAAGGGATAAGGATGGGTCACATTTGTCCGGTGTTTTGGGATGTTTAGGGTTGGGGTCTTCATCTCCTGGACCTGCGGTCATGAAATGCAAAAGAGAAGTTACTGAGTGTGACGTTACTGATGACCCAGGTCACAGCACAAGAGGCTGATCCTGCTAATGGAGAGTAGGAGAGGCTTCCCTCCCAGGGAGGGCAGCAATTCCTGAGGCTCCTACATAGTGAATGATACAAATGCCCTATAACCCTACTTCCTTCCCGCAGGGTTATAAGGTCTTGCATGGGGAGACTCTCCCTTCTCTCCCATCCTTCAAGACTCCTTGAGATTCTTTTGAACTATAAACTTAGATTTCTTGAGGTTGATGATAAAAAACAGGGTGGGGAGGGAGGTGAGGGGGGAAGCAAATGACTTTCAGAAAATTTTCCCCATGCTTTGCACACCTATTGACGGACTGCTCTTGAGAACCACATTACTCTTAAAGCCATTTCTGAAGCCAAACCGTCCCTGCGGAAGCCCTCCTCTCGGTTTCTCCTCTTGCCAATTTTACCAGCCGTCAACGTCAACTAATTTTGCTCGACCAGGCTGCCGCAGCGCAGCTGCATCTGTGACAAGCCAGGCTTTCAGCAACTCCAGGGTGACTTGCCACGTGTTTGTAACTTTCCCACCAGCTCGCCTGAGCACAGACAGGTGCAGTGCACAATAATAATCCTACATTGTTTTTTCTCTGTCTAGTTGGTATCAGTTCTATTATCAGTCCTTTGGTCACAATAATGTAGAAATAATAATTGCAAAATAAGTTGGCAAATTCCTTTTGCCCATCTTCAGGTTCCTGCCCACACCTACACTAGCTGCTGTAATAGATTTAAATCCAGAGGGGAAAGTAACAGGTTGGGATAGTGTGAGCAAGTTTTCTGAAGTATGTGCTTCAGAATTTTTCATGCTAACGACTGTACACTGTGGCTTTAACTCTATTTATGATAGATAATCTATAAATAAATACTTGGGTTGAGGTTTAATTATTTTATAAATATTATTGAAAATTTGGGGAAAAAAGGAAGAATTTCTTACAATGGTCACTGTAGATGTTGATTAAAAACTACTGCAGACCGCATGAGTGGTTTCTACTGTGGCAAATTGGAATGATTGAAAGAATACCCAGAATTCGTAAGAGCCGGTGAAAATCTCACTTTCACCATCAGCTGTGTTACTATAGGTACCTATTTAAACTCTACAGGGCTTAGTTTCTTCACTGGCTAAACAGGGAATGAAATGCTTCCCTTTCTTATTGCAAGGTGTTTTAAGGATATAAAATACACCTTACAATGTATAAAATACAAATACAAGGAGCTATATTCTGCAAAAACTTTGGAGAATGGAATATTTCTACTCGAGCAAGTAGTTTGACTTGGGGTAAAAGTGGCTGTGTTTTCCCAGGTTTTAATAACACAACCAGGAAAGCAGTACTGGCAGTGGTAAATTCAGGGAGTACAGTCATGCATCACTTAATAACAGGGATAAGTTCTAAGAAATATGTCGTTAGGCAATTTCATCATCAAACATCAGAGTGTATGTACACAAACTTAGATAGCATAGCCCACTACACACCTAGGCTATACAGGGTAGCCTATTGCTCCTATACTATAAACCTGTCCATCATGTTACTATACTGAATACTGTAGGTAACTGTAGCACAATTGTAAATATTTGTTTATTTAAATATATATAAACATAGAAAAGGTACAGTAAAAATATGGTATTATAATCTTATGGGATCATTGTTGCATATGCAGGTTTGTCATTGACCAAAATGTTGATATGAGGCACATGACTACAATTTAAAAAATAAATGTATGTAGCTATTCTGCTTATATAATGGGTTTCATAATTGATATATTAAGAGTTACCATAGAGAGACTGGATTCCTTGTACGTCATCATCCGGAAGCACAAAGTGGCTTTTGCCAGTGTAGGTGTAGATGGGAAACATGAGTGCACCCGGGTCCTTGGAGTGATCAAGACCTAAGGAGTGGCCAAACTCATGGGCAGCGACAAGAAACAAGTTGTAGCCTGGAAGGAAACAAAGAGACAATGAGAAAACAAGGTATAATGGAAGAGATGTTATTTCCTTCATGTTTCCTTCTTGATTATCTTCTCTTTCTTCACTATCTTACTTTTTAAAATTAATATTCAATTGCGTGAAGAGTCAAAGAATTGATTTAATCCTTATAAACAACTTAGTGTTCTTTTGATGATAGCTACCTACATAATTAGAATGTCAACACATTGCTCTCATATAATTAGTAATTATTAAGGATTACTGTGAAGACACTGGAAATCCTGATTTGCTCTTTGTATTGTCAGGTCATATGAGGAAAGCAGACAGAAATGACCTTAAATGAAGAGCAGGGAAGTCACACAGGGTGGTACATAGGTAAAGTGCTGCCCAGAACATCATCCAAACAGGAACCAGCATCCAAAGGCATGATGACCAAGCATGAAGGATACACTAAAAAGGGTGTCTGCGTATACACTTGGGAACAAATTCCAACCAAATTATTCTTTCCAGAATACCTCTAGAGTTTAGAAAAACAGAAACTCTGGAGGTGATTAACCATGTTTCCTCTACTCTAGAAGCCCACTATGTCACTGTTTACATTGTTTCCTGTAGTCAGTCTCTCCAACAGTTTTTAGACTCCTAGTACTAGGATTTTAAATTGGAAAAAAAAGATGATAAAAGACTAAAAGAAAAATAGAATGCATAAGGCAGTGGTCCCCAACCTTTTGGGCATCAGGGACTGGTTTCATGGAAGACAATTTTTCCACAGACCAGGGAGAGGGATGGTTTTGGGATGATTCAAACACATTACATTTATTGTGCAGTCGAACCTCTCTGCTATTGATAATCTGTATTTGCAGCCACTCCCCAGCGCAAGCATCACCACCTCAGCTCCACCTCAGATCATCAGGCATTAGATTTTCATAAGAAGCATGCAACCTAGATACCTTTCATGCCCAGTTTACAGTAGGGTTCACGCTCCTGTGAGAATCTAATGCTGCCACTGATCTGACAGGAGTGGAGCAGTTCGTAAGGGCAATCGGGTCACATAATCTGAGTGATAACTAATTCTTCACTGGAATGACTAGTAATGGATGTCACTCTGAACCTTCAGCTCTAAAGTTAATCCAGATTTGTTTGTGGATGTTTTATTTCATTTTGATTAAATTTTTCAAGCTCAGAATTTATATAGGAACATAAATCTGAGGCTTACTGTGACTATCTCTTAACAATACTAGATGTTATTCTTTCTTTCTAAAACCATCCTTACCTGTGAAATACTACTCGAGAACATAAATATGTAAATTCTCACCTTTCCTCAAAGACAGATTGGGGACATTGGAGTTGAGCTATTGATCTTTTAAGGCCCAGTCTTATTCTTTGGAAAAATAATCCTTTTTATTTAATTGAATAATAATAATCAACTGTCTATGAAGACTACTTTAGTTGTCATGACTGAGCAAGCCCTAACGGGAACAATCTATGGCTTTTCTTCCTAAATTAACATTCCCAATTACTTTGAGCCTTGAAGATTCAACTACTAACTGAATCCATTCAACATTCAGTTTTATTTTGCTCTTATAAATACAACCTTCATCTTGTCTGTCTCATATTGTTTGAAATAAGACACTATTTTGGTTTGTCAGAGTGGTATTTATAAAATGAGTAATATAGACAAGTCTAAAACAAGTAACTCATATAATGGGGAGCAGAAATTTGACTGAACTTATGACATTAATATTTCTACCAAGAAAAAAACTATTTTGATTCACATCCAATTCATTTATAACTCATAGATTCTGCCCTAATAGTTTTTAGATATATACTTATAATAAATTAAACTTCTTCAACATGCCAAGAGATAAATGCACAGTAACATTACCATGTCTGACAGACAATACATTTTGGTCCTACTTCAAAGTTAGTTAATATCCTGCAAGCCACAATGATAAATTAAGTAGATTTTGTTCATTTGTAACATTGATTTGTAGAAATACTAAGTATGAGATAAACTTTTTATTTTTTTAGAAAATATAATCAAATAGTAAATATAATTCACTTTATGCTTCTTAACTTTGTACCAGTAGGTTCACTGTCTGATTTAACAATCAATGAAATTATATCTTTATAAGAAATATTACCTTTGGAACTACTTGTCCAGGTTTCATCATCATCAAAATGGGCATCTCCTCCAAAATTTGGTCCAGGAGGAAAAGCGTGAGCCAGCAGACCAGAGGGTCCATCAAATGGGTAGAAGTCGCCATGCTCTACACACAAAAGCAAGAGTTAGGAATCTGATCATACCAAGTATTAACCAGCCCAGAAGTCTGGTGACTTTAGGTTGAATATTATAAAAAGCAATGAATGATTGAAAGAAGAAATTTAAAAATAGAACCAATTATGAATTAAAACGTAAAAATGTTTTTTAAACGTCTTTACCTTTAGTTCCAAAAGAGATCATGATATCAGCAGTGCCATCATGAAGTCTGGTAAAGTTCAGAGGTGTCACATCGGACCAAACTTTGAAGGCTTTCTTAAATGCCTTTTCAACTTCAGAATGAGTCATATCAGGAGTGTAATTCACAATTCTATTCAACATAGAAAACTTCAATTAGATTTTTGGAAGGTAAAAACTATTTTAGAATATATTTTCTTGGAACTTTGCTGTTCAACTCAAAATGCAATGGTTTGTATTAATTATGATGCCATACAAGAACAAAAAGTCAAGAATTCAATCATAAATTTGAGTATCTAGAAATATCTGATTATGTGGCATCTTAAATTTAAAATATTCAGATGCTTAACATAATTTATTTTGCATGCTAAAAGTCTGGAATTATATTGATATAGCCCAAATAAATGAAATACCTCTGTAAAGTTCTTAGAAAGAGTAAACTCTCCATCTTTAGCACTGCTGTGATAAATACACTGTTGTACTACATTTGCAACTTCTCTTGACCCTACTTTTACTTACATTTTGGTTTCATTTCTAAAAGAAGTATTTTGAGATGTCCACCGAAAAATAATGCTGGGTTAACAAAACAATAATAATTGTTATGAGACATTTTCAGCAACAGTATTAAAGCTATTCCTGGACTTACTTAACTTCCAATTAAATATTTAAGGTCTAATTAATATTAGACATTTAATACTGCAAGGAAAAACCCAACAAACATTAAAGAAATATAGCCTGTGATTTACCTGTAGGTTAAATTCATTTGGGTCCATTTGAGAGTTCGAGGGAAAACATTGTATTCACCCACATCAGGGACCCCGCATCTTGGTTTTTTCATGATGTCTAAGGTGTTATCGTCCAGTTTGCCAGTCACTTCCAAGCCAAAAAAAGACTGCATTTCTCGAAGCCTGTCAACCATGGAACTTGCTGAAGTCTTCCTCAGGATTCCCGCGAGATTCGGAGGATGGTAGTAGGATTTCAGGTAGCGCTACAAAAGACACCAAAATGACCTGCTTTTTAAAAAGAAGGGACTCTATCAGATGCACATCATTACGACAGGCAAGATACTCTACCTCTGCAAACTGGAGGTCTTCCTCGGACAAATCATCATCATCACCATTAGGAAGGGGCAGGGACCGACAGTGAGTCCAGCTCAAGAAGAGGAAGGCAACCAGGACACCTGGGAGCATCTTGACTGGCTGTGCCTGGAGGCTGCTGCCCTTCCACGGACAAGTACCTTTGCTTTTATAGACCCGAAATGGTGAGTCATCACTTATGGATACGTTTCGACTTCCTAATCAGTTGAAGGTAAACATGCTTACATGGAGATTTTTTTTTTTTCCCTCCCAAGTGTGGTTTGTGGTAGAATTTGAGGGAAATATAAATGAGGGCATTTCTCATTTCAGCATGGTCTCAAAACCCATCTGGCAAAATAAACAGCCTCAGCATATTTATAGATACTGTGGGAAGAAGCAGAGAGTAGTCAATTTTTCACTTCACTTAGCAAAAATGTTTTTTCCCTCCTATGGGAAAACAGCTACTTTTACTTTTTCAAATAATAAGAATATCAAGACGGTACATGGACTTCCATAAAGAGAAACCTAGACCTGCTTCCACAATGTTTATAGCCTGGTGAGTTCTAAACTTCATTCTCTCCAGAGCAACTACCGAGGAAAATACTGTGTTTACCTCAGGGCCGTGGAATTGGACCAGAACCAAGCTTGAAGGCTCCAAGGAACTGCAGCACATCCACACGATTGAGTCCCATGGCTGGAATTTAAACACAGTGGCAAGCACGACCTCTCAGCAAATACGGAGTCCTGAATGAATTCCCTACAGGTCTAGACAGAGGTAGAATTATTACATTGAAACACAAAAACTATCATGGTTAGCACATATTGAGGGACTACTACATACTAGGGTTAAAAGATATTATCTCATTTAATCCTTACAATAGCCTTTCATTGTACTATCAGAATATTTGTTTTCCATTTTACATGTGCATAATCTGAGACACAGAGAAGTTAAATATTTGCATAAGTCATACGGTTAGTAAACAGTACTATCAGGATTTGAACCCAGACGAGTTGACTCAAGACTCCATGTTCTTAACTACTGCCTGATATGGCCTCTACCCCATCCATTTTCAGACATTTTATTAAAAACTGAGCTGTTTTGTTCCCACGTCTCTGGGAGTGCTCAGGAAAACTAGGACTGTAGTAGTTAATGGTCAATTTCGAGTTTCTAAATTTTTATTTTTAAATTTGAACATTAGAAATACCCTTGGTCCAACAACTCAGGAAAATAGTCCTACGGGCCCATCCTGTTCCTTTTAGAACTTCACACACTCAATACCATGAAATCTAAGTGCCATCTTTAAATGGATATAACAGAGGTGGGGAAACTTTTCATGTTGGGAGACCATATTAATTTAGTTGTAATCAAATAAGGCCACATTCAAGAAACTTCAATTAGATACACTTAAAAATGTATATCATTTTGTAAAATTCTAACTACTGTGTCCTTAATAATTTCAAAAAATGAAAAATATTTATTAATTTTAAAGTTAACTAATGTTTTAATGACTTTGTTCTGTCTACTTTTTGTTGGAAAGCATTTGAATATTTGGTTACAGCACGGAGGTCCGCAGTTTCATTTGATCCTCGGTCTAGATGGGTATCAGTCATTTGTGACCTTAAGGGCGTCTTGGGTTAGGTAGGAGAATGTAGATTCACAGCAACTAGTGGTTGAAAAGCAAGAAAGCATTTTTTGGGCGTGTTAACCTATCAAAGGCATGGATATTCTGCATTATTCCATATTTCAAATCGATCTTTCTTAGCATCAAGCAATGCCTTTAAAATGTCATCTACTGAGAGCTCAATCAATTCCATCTGCAGTTCTTTAGGTGCCTTGATGATATCAACTAGGTGAGGCTGAAATGATAATTTAAGTGTGACAACGTGATTCTCAAAGTCAGTGAATTTTTCATTGTTTTCTCCAATTAATAGGTCTATAACGGCTGTATATTCTTCAAATGATTCACATATATCATCCTGCTTATCAATGACCTTTACTAACTGGGGAAAATGTTTATCCAAAATTTCCTTTTGAAGAAGAAGTATTTTGAAAAGAGATAGATTTTTTCTAAATGCTTGGTTTTTTTTTTTTTGCCACATATCATATATAGACTTAGTTTTACCTTGCAAAGAAATACTCAAGTCATTTTGATTTGACATATCACACAGAGATGCTGTATTCCTATAGAAATCTTCTTTCAGTTATTCACATTGCTGATTCTGTTCTTCATAAAATATAACTATCTGTTCTTGCCGAGATAAAATTTTGGCTAACACCTGTGCCTACGATGGCCCATGCACTTTAGAATGATATGGTAGATCCACACTGATTATTTCATTGTTCAACTTTAGCATGTTACAAAACTGACATGCCATGTTGCATTTGCACAAATCTAGTCAACAATACTTATAACTTGTTGCGAAATGTCACTTAAAATAGTAGCTTTAGCACAAAGATTTTGCTGATGCAAGATACAATGAAAAGAAATGAGAACACCTGGATCTGTTAATACTTTTTTTATCTGTGCAATAAACCCTTCATATTTTCCTGTCATCGAAGGTACAGCATCTGTACATACACTCACTAAATTTACCAAATTCAGTCCAACTTCATGACATTTACCTTGAAAGTTGTTGAAGATATCTATTCCCTGTGTTCTGCTGGCAAGAGTGCCAAAGTGAGTAACTCTTCATAGCAAAGAAAATCTTCCGTTATGACCTGAATGAAGTATAAAATGTGCGCCAAGTCAGTAGTATCAGTTGATTCATTCAAAGAGATTGAATAATATATATTTTCCTTTGGAAGTATTGCATGAAATTGTTCTGTTAAATTGAAGACTGCCAATCAGTTATGGTTCTCTTTGAAAGAAGTACTTGTTTGTATTTTAAAACGTTATCGGGGTCTAGGCATCCTACAACATCAACAATGCATTCTTTCACAATTTCCACATCACTGAATGGCTTTCCTTTTTTTCCAAGTATATAAGCTATTTTATAAGTTGCTTCAGTGGCATTATTTCCATGTCTTATTGCTGCTCAAAAGAATTCTCTTTGCTTTTGCTTTTCATCTTTTATTTTCTTCAGTACAACCTTTTGCACCTCTCCCTCTACTTTAAAATACATGTGGTCCTTATGAGTGTTATAATGCGGACGAGCATTGAATTTCTTTAGTGTTGATATTGCAGTGTCACAAAGCAAGCAAATCTTCTTATCTTTAGCAGAAACAAAATAATATTGCAATTCCCAATCCCCATTAAAAAATCTGTTTTCTTTCTTCAGTGTTCTCTTGGTCTTCTTTGACATCATTTGCTGTTAAGTAGACAGAATTAAAAAATACTGTTGAGCTGTGCAACTATTCACAAATTTCACTTCAGACAGAAACACAGTGCACCACTGTCAAAATCCAACAACAGACTGGCGTACTTGACCCCCATAAACTCTCGCCAACCAGCCTCATGTGGTAGTGCCACCAGTCAGGCAGAGGAAGTTAAAAGTATAATAAATCACAAGCGTAGCAGCTGCCAGTTTAGCTTATGGCTTACTAATATTCTAATTGTGCCAGTCAGACTGGAGGATTATTTTGTTGAAACTTATTTTATTCTTTGGTATTTTAAATATGTTCATTTTAAAAATAAAATAAAAATATAAAAGATGAACAAAAATGTATTAATAACAATAAAAAGATTTGTTCTGAAAGTTTAAATTTGATCAAAAGGCCACACTTAAGGACCTAGAAGGCCACAGGTTCCCCACCCCTGGGGTAGAACAATATAGGCAATGATATTCACATTTATCGGACTTCTTTAAATAAATGATTGAAAACGCAAATTAATTTAAGTGATAAGAGTCAGAAATAAAATGAAGCTCAGGTCAGGAACATATTAAAACAAGGGGAGGGTGCATGAATACAGCTTTAGGATGAGTATGGAGATCCAAACATGTGGGTAAAATGCTATAATCAACAGTAGCCCCAGGACCTTAGAGAAAAGCAGAAAAGCCTAAGAAATGTAAGCAATCAGTTGAAAGAAATATTTTACACTTTTATCCAAAAGACAGCCAAATATACCCTTAGAATAGATTATTTCCCATGAGTTTGAGATTATATTTGGGCTCAATCGGCAATGCAAAACAATGATTTATTTTAAGCCTCTTCCATGTATAATAATATTTAATTTAAGACTCAGAGGTGCTGCAGCTCATCCACAGGATTGAGTCCCATGGTTGGAATTTAACACATTGACTGTCATGTGAGTTGTATTTAACTCAGGGTAGTTTTGAGCCCAGGGCCCTGTGAAGCAAAACCCTGCAGTTGGTTGGTGAAAATTTTACTTGTTAATGTTCTTATTGTTACAATTAAAATTGACAATTTAATTCTCAAAACTTATATTGTGTTGCATTTAACTCATGCACAGAAAACAATAAAAAAATAACAAATTAGGAAGAATCATTTTGTTTTAATAAAACACGATGGCCCCAGGGACAAAAAATTTTTTCTAGTGTGGCAGTTAATGTGTGAAACGCGCTGGCATGACATTAAATGAAAAATTATCCAAAAGTTTGATTTATCTATTAAGCTTATAGAAATTAGTTCATTGAAAAACATTTTTTTTTCTAATAAATTTTCATAATCTTTTAAAGTCTCATTAGATAGGCCAGGCATGGTGGCTCACGCCTGTAATCCTAGCACTTTGGGAGGCCAAGGCAAGAGTATCGCTTGAGGCCAGGATTTTGAGACCAGCCTGAGCAAGAGCAAGACTCCATCTCTATAGAAAATAGATAAAATAGCCAGACATCGTGGTGCGAGCCTGTAGTCCCAGCTACTTGGGAGGCTGAGGCAGGAGGATCACTCGAGCCCAAGAGTTTGAGGTTGCAGTGAGCTGTGATGATGTCATGGCACTCCATCCCGGGCAACAGAGTGAGACCCTGTCTCAGAAAAAAAAAAAAAAGTCTCATTAGATAATAAATAAGAAGTCCTTGAAGAAGCTTGAAAATGAAGGATACTTTATTCAATGTTTGAAAGTGGGGAAAAAAGAATCAAATAGACTATTCTCATAGATTTTCTTATATTTGTAGAAGTGTTACCACTTTAAACTGATGAAAAGAAACCTTTTTAATTATCAAATCAATAAATATATTAATTGAGCATCAACTCCATAAGATATCATGCTAGTCACTACAGAAATGAATGAAGGGTAAAACGAGAGCCTTTTTGTTAGGATCATTACAATATTACCTTTCCATAAAGAAATATTTTAAATAAGAAATTAAAATAAATAAATGTCACAGTTTTTCAACTTTAAAAATAATGTTCATTATCAAACAACTTTAGTATTTTATTAGTTTCTCGTTCTATTTAAGAACATAAACAGCACAAAAGAAAAAACACAGAAAGGTTAACGAGAACATGCTACTACATATTCTGTAATATTCTTTAGTAGAGATAAATAAAAACTCCTCAGAAGACACAAATAAACATTGATGTCTTAAGAATATAATCAGACTGCTTGTCTAGAGGATACTGTTTATGGAGAAGTGATTTCAGATGGGATGCGTCATCACACTGTAATGTGTTGGCAAACTGCTTGTCAACACAAGTCCTTATCTCAGGTTGTTAATTGTTACCACTGGAGAAATGATTTGTGGTTTCAAATGCCACCTTTAACACAATGGGGTTGAGTCGGTCTTTTAAAATGGCTTTTAACAAGTCTACCAAATCACTGGGAAATTTGAAAACCTGTAGCATGAGCAAACAAAACTGGACTAAATTAGGAGTATCTACTGCTGATTCAGACATGAGCAACATGGGACTTTTTAAAACATATGTCATCATCAGTTTCTAAGTTCAAAACATCACCTATTAATAAAAGAGAACAAAAAATGTCTGTAAATAACCAGTTAGTAAAGCATGAGGTAGTCCCAGATTAGGAATAACATCAACAATTGACCATTTGAGTTGAGTTAAAATTATGAAAATTCTGTACGTTGAAGAATATTTAAGATCAAGATTTTGGCTTCAGTTTAGAGTATTGTAAATGCTTATTGTCAGTGACACCTAGTAGTATCTTTATTTTTCTAAGATGGAAGTGATTTGACTCTGAAGTTGTATGAAGTAATAATTTTTTGTAAACACTCTCCGATGGTTGCTTTGTTCTAGTTTCCGATTTCTTTTTTGTCCACAATCCCATGGAATAGGCTTACCAAGGTCTTAAAAAGGAGAACTAGCTGGACACGGTGACGTACGCCTATAGTTCCAGCTACTGGTGAGGCTAAGGGAGGAGAATTGCTTGAGCCCAGGAGTTTCAGGCCAGCATTAAACACTAATCACGTTTACACCCTAGAGTAAAGTGTGAGAGTTCCCCACCTAGCCTACTTAGGCACAATCCACAGGTTTGGAACAAAACACAGAGAGACTCATTTTAGATGTTGCAGCTCCAAAGCTGGTCAAGTCTAAGAGGTCATTTACTTTTAAGATTTAAATGACATGGTCTTCACAGATGCTATACTCACCTGGGTTGAACCGCAAAAGAAATTAATAGAATCTACAAGAAATAAAGGAAATTCTTCTTAGTTCTTAGGCGTATGACGCCTGAAATTCAAGACTTAATTCCCTGTGCTCACCCCCTAATGCATTTTAATTTTTATTGTGTTTTGTTAAAAAGAGCGGTTACAGAATGTCCACCTCTGTCAGATTTAACCAAAACTGTAAGAGTAAGCAATCAGGAATAGAATACGCATTCTAGCCCAACCCCTTCCCAAATGACTTTAAAAGGGAAAAATCTGGATTGTTTGGTAGTGAATAATAGAAATGAAAACAAATTAGAAAATGGAGAAACGCTTTAGTAGTTTTAATAAAAAATTCCAATATATTCAAAGATCCCTATATTTAAACAAAGAAGCAAAAAGTCTATTTTTAAAACAGTCTAGTCTTACCTTGTTACCTTAATTCACCAAAGTATAATAGGAGTTTTTCCCCTGATAGCTGTGTGATGGCGTCAAGTGTCAGTTTATATCACATTTCTCTGGAATGTGGCTATTGAATGATCTCTTTCTTGGACCTAAAAGTAAGAAAATAATGGCTGAATATGGCCCCTAAGATTTGCTTCCAGTTGTCTCTGATTTCTCTTCAAACGCAGAATAACCACTAGCATTCCAGTTCTGTTGTCTAAATTGAAATGTGGGAGGAAAACGTCTTCAGACCATACATCATGGCTTATTACTAATTCTTACTCTCAAATATTGCCCCGTGTTTCCCCGTGTTCTGGGAAAGGGTCACCGGTTGGTTTTAAGGTGAAGTTGATGGTCTTAACTTCCCACCCCCCACCCTTCCTTCTGCTAACTACTTTTTTTTTTTTTTGAGACAGAGTGTCACTTTGTTGCCCGGGCTAGAGTGAGTGCCATGGCGTCATCCTAGCTCACAGCAGCCTCACACTCCTGGGCTCCAGCGATCCTCCTGCCTCAGCCTCCCAAGTAGCTGGGACTGCAGGCATGCACCACCATGCCCGGCTAATTTTTTTTT
>CAUYSK010002829.1:0-37291 GCA_963575035.1 Avahi laniger | reverse complement strand
GGATTCAAAACCAGGCCAGTCTCCACAGTGCACGCCTCTCCCCACATTACCTGCCCCCCAAACTCTATAAACCCCCTGTGCTGGGGCAGGATCGGCCCTTTAGCCTGGAGCCGTCTGGTCACACAGGTGGGGCTCAGCCGCCAGGGCCCTGCAGGGAAGGGGTGGAACAGGGAGCAGCCGGCAGGGCCCAGGCCACCCCTAGCAGGGTACAGTGAGGCCATTGAGACACCCAGGGATGCTCACTCTCAGGTGCCTACTCTGCCTCTCAGTGACATTCTCGGCCTCCTGTCTACCCTCCAGTCTGTGACTCCACCTGGGGACTCCAGGCCCCCTGACTGTATACTTGCCTGTCCCCTTTCTTCAAATTGTCCCCTGGGCCTGTCTGTAGTCACAGGACCTGGATTAACCTGTATTTAGGCTTCTGGCTCCAGACACTCTTCCTCCTGCCTTCCCCGGCTGTCCCCCACCAGCTCAATGCTCAGAGACCTATGAAAGGACCAGACGGTGGGGGCTGGTCCTGGGACATGGGACAGTGCTGGCCTGGCCTGGGACCAGTGCTGGTTGATAAATCCCGTCCTTAGAGTGGGTGGTGGCTTTTCCTGCAGATGTGTCTTCCTGCAGCATGGAAGCCGGTGTGCATGTGTGCCCGTGTGTGCAGACGGGGGCAGTAAGTCCCTCTCTGTCCTCCCAGCCTGGATTTTATCTCCGGGTCCATCCCAGAGCTGCTGGAATGAGTTTCCAGTTTGCCAACCGAGGCTAAGAATAAGCATCAGCTTGTGACCCCACTCCAGGCTGCCCCTGGGTAGACTTCGAGTTGAAAGAGAGTGAGAAGTGGAAAGAGAGAAAAGAGAGGAAATTAAATGTCAAGATGGGCCGGGCCCAGTGGCTCATGCCTGTAATCCTAGCACTCTGGGGGGTGGATCATTTGAGCTCAGGAGTTGGAGACCAGCCTGAGCAAGAGCGAGACCCCGCCTCTACTAAAAAAATAGAAAAAATTATCTGGACAACTAAAAATATATAGAAAAATATCAGCCAGGCATGGTGGCACATGCCTGTAGTCCCAGCTACTTGGGAGGCTGAGGCAGGAGGATCGCTTGAGCCCAGGAGTTTGAGGTTGCTGTGAGCTAGGCTGACACCACGGCACTCTAGCCCAAGCAACAGAGTGAGACTCTGTCTCAAAAAAAAAAAAAAATCTCAAGATGCCATATCCAGAAAGACCCTTCAAAAACTGAGTCTAACTCTCTTGCTACAGTGGAGAAACTGAGGCTCTGAGATGCTCTCAGCAGGACACACAGGGTGGGGACTGGATGAATAGCTGCAGAATGCAGGGAGGGCTAGAGAGGGGACATGGTGACAGTGTGTGTAAGGTGCCCAGCTCTGAGGCCAAAGCCCAGAGTCCAAGACTTCGTGCTAAACCCCAGGGGGCAGAGCTGCTGCAGGTCAGGGCTAATCCAGGGCTTGGGTAGTGAGCCTGCAAGTGGGGCCCCCCAGCCTCAGCCATGAGGGGACGGGGACAGTCTGCTGAGGCTGTGGGGGGCCGTGTCTGGCAGGGCTTTGATGGTGACCTACTTCAAAAGACGTAGACCACAGATGCTCAGGGTGAGTCGGGGCAGAAGACCAGGTCCCTCCCAGAGTCTCTCCAAAATCCTTGGCCAGCAATTCTACAGCGTTCTTCTAAACACCCTGGTGCTTTGCCAACTGTGGGTTCCTGAGATTGTTCCCCCACCCCTGTTTATAGTGAAAGGGACTCCATGATTTAGGACACAGACAGGGTAGAGAAGGACCTGAGGGAGGTTTTGTCCAGGAGGCGAGCTCACTGTCCACGGGGAAAGCCGCACCCTGACCCCCACTCTTCAGGCCCCCCTGAGTCTCGACCCCCTGCTGTGACCCTGGGGAGATGAAGCCATTGATCCCACAGCCAGGCGGGAATGAGGGGAGGTGCCCTCCTGCCAGCCACGTGATGGGTAAGAGTTTGGGTTTCCGAATCAGACAGACCTGGGTTCAACTAGCTTGTGATGTGACCTTACGTGAGTCCCTCTACCACTCGAAGGACAGATGCCAATCTGGGCAGGCCCCATGCTGGGTTCCGGACACTGGGGCTGTCTTGGAAACCATTCATATTCTGAGAGAAAAGAAATCGCTCTCCATCTAATTAATCTAATTAGAAGTAATCAAATTGTGGAGATCTGTGCAGCAGTGTGAGTGATTAGGAAAAATTACCTCTCTACAAAGGGTTTAAATTTAATTTTTTTGGTTCCATAACCTGAAAACTAAATAAAGACGAGTGGGCTCTCTGTCCCCGCCCCTGCTGGCTGAGAGTTCTCTGAGGTGGGGGCAGCTGCTCAGAGGGAGGGTCCAGCTACCACCAGGGCAGGCAGGAGACACAGCAGACCTGAGGGAGAGGCGTCCACACGCGCTGGAAGAGTGGGGCTATCTCAGGCCCACCGCCCTCACCCTCAGGCACAGCCACGGCCTCCCTTGCGGGCCTCCGGTGCACCTGAAGTCACACTCATCCACACCCACACCCTGAGACAAATGCACGCGTCTGTCCCTGAGCTCCAGAGTATCCTTATGTTCTGTACAGAGGACCCTCCCCCAAGAGAACCCAGAATCCTTGGGAGCCAGAGACGGTTACACCATGTGTGTGCACACGTGCGCACATATGCGTGTTGGGGGAGGAGGTGTAGCAACCTCACCGCTTCCTGCCTGTTGGTTCCACTTGGGTGGAGCGACGTGGGGAGGTGGCCCATGGGCGGCCTTCACCGTGAGAAGCCTGGACAAGCAGACTGAGGAAGGCGACTGCGGCAGGGGGCGCTCAGTCCAAAGCGACGCCTCCCCGCAAGTGTGGAGGGCCGTTGAGGGTCCCTTAAATCGCAGTCCCTCCTTCTCCTCCTTCACTGAGAATAAGCCCTGGGGCTATTTTGGGACGTGGCACCTGTCGGCTGAGAGCAGGCCCCAGTCCAGACCTGCCATTACCCGGGGATGGGGCCTGGAGACAGGTATTTAAGGCCCTGCTGAGTCAGGCAGAATGGCCCTTTCTCAGCTCATCCCCCAACCTGCGTGGGGACCCTCCTTAGGGCCAGGAAAACTGGGAGGAGGGGGACTGCATCCAAGGGAGAGAAGCAATGGGTGGAGGGGCTTCTCCTTCCCAGTGGCCTGGTAGCGGGGGGAGAGCAGCTGGGGGGCTGTAGGGCTCCTCTGCTCTTCCCCAACACCTGCCTTTGGATGCGTTGCGGAAGGACACAGTACTCAGAACCATAAAGTCCAGAGCCCAGAGCCCAGATGTATATACCTTAGAATTAAGAATGTCAAATCCCAGGCCCCAAAGCTATAGATAATAAAACTTAGAGCCACAGAACCCAAAGGCAGAGACCTCGTAATCACACAATTCCAAACTCATAGTCTCAGAATTCTGATACGTGGAATCTAGAATACAGAATAAGAGATGCCATGCCCAGCCTGAGGAAAGTATTAAACTCTGGAGAAAGGTCCACTCAAAAGCATTGAAGGTAATGGCACCTAGCACGCACACAGGACTGGAAACAGTGTCTGTTCCCACTAGCCAGACTGGAAAAATCTCATGGTTCACCGGGAATTGAATAAAGTGCACAGCAGAGTCTTTCTTGCCTAAATAGTGGGAAGTAAACAGCTCTAGATTAAGCACTGCTTTATTCCTGCCTAACAATTCTTAAAAGCAAGACCTGAAAGGATCAAACTCCTAACAAGTGACTTAACTACACCCAAGAATATCCTTTAAGCAATTCTGTAGAAATACAAAAATATCTAGCTTTCACAAGGTAGAATTCATAATGTCTAGCATTCATGCAAAAATTAGCAGGCAGGCACAGAAGCAGGAAAATGCAACCCGTAATGAGGAGATAAATGAATCCATCAAAACCAAGTCAGAAATGATGCAAATGATAGAGTTTACAGACGAGGACTTCAAAGGTTATTATAACAGTGTTTAAACACATGTTTAAAAAGTTTAGCAGAGACATGGAAGATGGAAACAACATGAAATAGAACACTGAGAGGTGAAAACTACAATGTGTGACGTAGACATACACTAGCTGGAATTGACGGCAGATTAGAAATTTCAGAAGAAAAGATTAAGGAACTTGACACCATAACAACAGAAACTATTCAAACTGAAACAGGGAGAAACGAACATTTTTGTAAATGAACAGAGCAGCAGTGAGCGGTGGGACAAATTCAAACTGTCTAATGTTCACACAGAATTGGAGTCCCTGAAGGAGGCAGGGCAGAAAAAATATTTGAAAAATTAATGGCAAAATAATTTCCAAATTTGATGAAAACTGTAATCCTACAGATCAAAGGATCTCAAGAAAATTCAAGCACAAGAATCATAAAAGAAAACTACAGCCTTTTGTAGAAATTGACCAATTGGTTCTAAAATTCACATGGAAACACAAAGGACCCACAATAGCCAAAACAGCCTTGAAGAAGAAAAACAGAGAGGACCAGCACTTTGTGGTTTCGAGACTTGTTATACAACTACAGTAACTAAGACAGCGAGAGCGTGGCGTTGGCATAAAAGCAAACAAATAGACCCGAGGAACAGAGTCCAGGATGAGTTCTTCGCACATATGGACAACTGATTTTTGACAAAGGCACAAAGGCTATTCAGTGGAGAATAGATGGTCCTTTCATCAAGTGGTGCTGAACACCCCAATATCCATATGTAAAAAAATAAACTTCAATTCCTGCCTCGTGACATATATAAAAATTAACCCAAAATGGATTATAAATCTAAAGGAAAACCTAAATCTATGAAACTTCCATAGGAAAGCAAAGGAGAAAACTTTTGTGATCTTGGGTTAGGCAAACGTTTTTTTACATGCAATATCTAAAGCGGGATTCACAAAATAACTAATTGAGAAAATGGACTTCATCAAAATTAAAAACTGCTCTTTGAAAGACACTGGTAAGGGAATAAGAAGACAAGCCACCGTGGGTGTGTGGTGGGCAGTGAGGGTGGGGCTTGTGGCTGGAGTGGGAGGAGGGCAGGGCAGACCCCCGTGGAAACCGTGGAGGTCTTAACAGACCACAGAGACACAAAGGTGGCTTGCAGAGGTCTACAGGGGCCAGTAAGAGAAAAGGCTGGACAATAAACATGGTCAAAACAGCAATAAAAAAAATCTAACTTTAGGCTAATCTTGTGCCTAGCTTTGCTCTAAACACTTTAGAAGTATTTATCTCATTTAATTCTCGCTATAACCCTATGAGGGAGACACTATTATTACCCCATTTTACAGATGAGGAAACCAAGGCACAGAAAAGCTAGTTCACTTTGTCAAGTCAAAGCACTGGTATAGTCTGGGCAGGGATTGAATCCAGCAGCCAGGCTCTCAAGTCCACACTTTACACACCTTTTACCCCTCGTGGAGCTGGGATATGGTTGCAGCTAATCACAGCTATCCTCTGTAGAGGCCTACTATGTGTCAGGCACCGTGCAGGGGCTTTACTCACCTCCCTTAGCCTGCACAACAACCGAGTGAAGGAGGGACCACCACTCCCACTTTACAGGTAAGAAGACTAAGGCTCAGGAGGCAGAGGGGCTGCCAGAATTTGCCCAGAGCCAGGCCAGATCTCTGGTAACCCCACTGGGTTCTGGCAGGGCTGACTCCAGAGTCCTCTCCTCCCAAACTGTACCCTGCTGGATGCAGTAGCAGCTTTGAGAGTGGAAGAAATCGTTTGGGGTCTCCACTCTGAGAAGCCCTAGAGATCCTTTCAGAGGGAGTGGAGCTGCCTCCCACCCAGTCCTCTGAGGGGTCCAACCCCAGCCTCTACCCCAGCCCAGTCAGACCCTAACAAGGCCAGACTCCCTCCTTCCTCATTCGAAACCAGACAGGCTAAAGAATTCTGCCAATCTCTTAGATCCTAATTGAATTTGGGGCCCTTAGAGGCCTCTTACTCTGCCAAGAGCCCTTTCTAGACTCATCAGCGGGGAAGCAGCTGCACTTCCAATAATCCCCGGACATATAATCCTTCTGTGCCTGGTGTCCCGACACGTGGTGGCGCGGCCAGTCCTGCCAGTGGGGCTTCCTTGTTCTCTTTCCTAAGCCGCAGTGGAAGTGGAAACTGCAGGACTGACAGGGTCTGCTCT
The DNA here is from genome assembly GCA_963575035.1 of Avahi laniger. NCBI lineage: Eukaryota > Metazoa > Chordata > Mammalia > Primates > Indriidae > Avahi > Avahi laniger. The sequence continues at coordinate 31,164 of CAUYSK010002829.1, read as the reverse complement.
CCCCAAGGGCAGAAAGACATGTGCAGGAGGGAACTCGGATGAAAGCTAGGGGGACACCTGGAGGAGATGGACTGGGTAGAGAAAGGGAGACCTTAAATGGACTAGAGGGGGAACTCAACTCTCCTGAGTCACTACTATGCGCCAGGCATTTGCATACACCCCTCATCCAAGTCTCATCACCTTGGGAGGCAGATGTCACTAATCCCACTGTGGTTTATGCCCATTTTGCAGATGTGAAAATCAAAGCCCAGAGAGGTTAAGTGATGTGCCCAAGGTCACACAGCTCCCAAGGTCACAAAGCTTGGCTGTCATGGGGCCAGGATTCAAACCCAAGCCTCTGATGACATCTAAATCATCTTCTTCCTCGCTGCCACACTGTCTAGATTGGCTCTTCACTGCATGTGAGTCCCTGTGGCTCCTTCCACCTCTGCTGCCCTCGCTCTGCAACCCCTTGTCTGCACCCCACTCCCCGTGAAGCCACCAGGCAGCTCCCTGGGAAAGGGAAGGCTCAGAAAATCTCAGCCTTCAACAAGGAAGGCCTAGACAATCCCTCTAGAGAAGCAGACACTTCCCAGCAGGGTAACCACCGAAGTCTCTGAGTCATTGCCAGTGTAGATGGCCGTCCTCCTTCCCCGGAAGTGTATGAATCAAACCTTAGACGCGGACTCACAGACTCTGCTGGGCAGAGGGAAGGCAGGAAGCAGGGGAAGTGCAGGAAGAACAGCTGCCCACCCGGGGCCCTAGGGCTTCTGGGATGGAGGTGAGGGGCACAGTGTGGCTTCTGAGGGACCATTGCCACACCTGCCACACCAGGGGATGGGACCAGAGGCTTCCTGGGGCCCCTGCAAGCCCCGACATCCTGTGTCTCCCTGACCCAGTGTCTGCGCAGCTGAGCAAAGGGGCTGAGCTCAGGGATGGAGGCTGGAGAGGGGTTTGGAGTCTCCAGCAGCTCTGAGCTAGTTGGGGCATTTGGTGGGGCAGAGGAGCTGGTGATAGCAGAGGACAGGATGGGGTGGGGTGCCCAGCAGGGGCCCTGGGCCAGCGTAGCCAGAAGGAAGCAGAGGAGCAGACTCAGCACACTGGGTCAGTTCTGGATCTGCTGCTAACTTGCTGTGTGACCTTGGGCAAGTCACGTGGCCTCTCTGGGCCTCAGTTGCCTCATCTGCAAAGTGGAGATGATTATTCTCCCCCTTGACGCAGGGCTATTGGGAGAACTGATTCAGGTCAAGAAGAGAAGAGCCAGGTGAGAAGGGCAGCCAGATACAGAGAGGGTGGGGCCTGGCTACTGACCTGGGTGGGGCCAGGCCCTGCTCCACCCTCCTCTGCTCCCAGACTCCTGGTGACTGGCCAGATGCTGGTAACCCCTCCCCTGAGAGCTCATCTGATTGGAGGAGGTGGGGCCTTTATGCAAACAAGGCTGCTCCCCCCCCACCTCCCCCTTCTCTTTGGGGCCTCCCACATCCTGGCTTGAGTTTCCCAGGGGGTGGCTGAGCCTTGTAAAACATTTGTTTTACCATCCAAGTGCAGGACAGCTCCGGCTGTCTCTCCTCGGGATCCATGCTGCCCCCAGCCCTGTCCTGGTCCTGTGTGCCCCCTAGAAGACTAGCCCTCAGCTTCTTCTTTCTGACCCTCACCTGCCTAGTCCCTGCCCCTGCAGACCAGTTGTGTGACTTTGGGTGAGTCACATCACCTCTCTGAGCTGCAGTCTCCTTCTCTGCTAAGTGGGGATAAGAATGACTGCCTCATTGACTTGTCCTGTTTATTTACACACTTTTGTAGTCCTCAGGCAAACATTTGCTGTTTCCTGGGAGCCTCCTGTGTGCCAGGCCCTGGTCTGGGCGCAGAGGCATGTGTGGAGGTGGCAGTGGAGACGAGGCCCTGCTCTCCGGAGCTGCTGTTGTGGCAGGTTGTCAGAGGGCTCAGCGAGGGGCTGGCTGGGAAGTCATTGGTCAGTGGCCAGGAGCCACACTAATGCAGAGTGAGTGGGTGACACACTGAGGTCACGTGGTGGGTCAGTGCAGAGCCCAGGCCAGGCTGCCCCACAGCAGACCTGGGACACAGCCTGTGACAGGCGCCCACCATGCGGGTCCCAGATCCCCCAGGCCAGCGAGGTCACCACCCCCTGCAGGGACGTCGGGTGCCCACTCCAAGCACCAGCCCACGGCGGAGGCTGAGACCTCCTGGTTCTCTTGCCTTCTAAGGCTGGCCAAGGGCTCCTAGGCTGCACAGGTGAGGGTCACCTGGCCACGAGCATCCCCTGGAACAAAAGGCCTCAGCTTCGTCCTTCTGAACTCTGTCTTCTGGCTCTAAAACGCCCAGCATCCTTCCCTCGAGACCCGGGGGAGGTGGAACCCATCCCGTTCTCAGAACCCCCGGCCACCCATCAGCCCGGCCAGCACCTCCCTCCCACAGAGGGCAACAGAATTTCTAATCATTGTAATTACTACTTGAAACATTGCTTTGCTGCCACTAATGAAGCGTGACTGGGCTCTCCGTTGCCTGTCTCCCTTGGGCTTACGTCTGACGCGGTTTCGTGACATATCCACAGCTGGGGAGAGGAGGCCCCTGAGGGGACTTGGTGCAGGAAGGAGTCGGCAGTGGGTGTGACTGAGGACGTGGAGCACAGCAGGGTGGGGCCCCTCCTGCGTGCGGGGATGTGCAGTGGCTGGACAGGGTGCAGGTGGCATCTTGGCAGGGACAGGGCAGGGAGGGGGTGGGGGGACGGACGATGGCTTGAGGTACCTGGGGAGTGGGTGACAGGTGCAGGTGGGGGCCTGTCCCCGGGGTAACAGCGGGGGCCCTGGGCAGGTAGGCCATGTGCTTCCTGGATGTTTATGTCACTGCTCCAGGCCTCTTTATCCTCGTCTCCGACTGGTCACACACTGGTCCCCCAGCACAGGACTGTCGTGAGAACAAAATGAGATGGGCCTGTGCACCCAGGTGAGCACTCGAGGAGGGTTAGTTATTAGTATTTTCGGGAGCATGGTGACCACACAGGTGACAGGGTGATAAGGAGTCAGGTCCTGGGGTCCCAGCAGCAGGACCCAGGCATTAGGTTTGCCTTGGCTGGGGACCCAGCTGTGTTCTAAAGAAAGACCTGCCCATCCTCCCAGGAGGCGGTTTGTGGGCGTGGCCAGCCCAGCCTCTTCTCCCACCCCCATGTCCCCCAGGGGGAGCTTAGGACCCCCAGAGGGGACCATCAGGCCCCAGTGCCAGAGCCACGCCTGAGGGAGCCTCAGCCCCAAGGGGGACGAGAAGGCACAGCCACCACTGAGCACCTACTGTGCGCCCAACACTTGTGCCCACCCCTGCTCCCATCCTCCCAACAAGCTGCCCCTGCCCCACTTTGCAGAGGAGGAAACCGAGGCTCAGAGCTGTTGAGTGACTGGTCCGTGGCCACAAGCCGCTGAGTGGCAGGGCTGAGACATGAGCCTGGGTCTGTCAAAGGACAGAGCCCTCTCCTTTCCCACGGTCCTTCCACTGACCACCCGGGATCAGGGCTGGGGGCATCACTGCCCTCCTCTCAGTCTCGGTCTCCTCACTTGTCAAATGAGGACAATTGTCCCCACCCTGGGGGCCAGCCGGGGTCTGCACAGAGACAGGGCAATGCCTGGTTAAGTGCAGAGTGCTGAGCCCAACGGCCTGGGTCCAAATCCTGCCCTCGGCACCTTTGGGCTGTGTGACCTTGAGTAAATTACTAACCCACACGATTTTCTTATCCATAAAGTGGGAAGGTCATAATAAAAGAATGGATGTCTTGTACAGGTGTCGTAAAGATCAGGTAAGTTAGGGGACAGAGAAATTACAGCCGGGCCTGGTCCCGGGTACTGTTCAGTGAATGGGAGCTATTTCGTGATGATGGTGAGTGATTATGGAATTTAGCAGAATAATAGCCGACACCTGGCAATTTGAATAAAAGATATGATATTATTGAGTCTTTCATTCAGGACAAGCTTAGTGACTGTCACTGTCCCCATCACCCTCCACCCTCCCTGCACCGACATCCCCTGAATTGCAGCCCCTGCCTTCGCCCATACTCAGACTCTACCCACCTCCTCTCAGGACCCACACTCTGAATCACGGAAACGTGGAGCCCCTTCCGGTCCCAAATGCAGTCCAGCCCTGGCGCTAATCAGATCCCGCCCCCGAGACGTATACCTGGAGGTTGGTGGGTCCCTGCCTCTTCAGCATCTCTGAGCCACCAGCCCAGCTGCTGCGAGGCTGCAGCTTCCTCCCCTGGGCTGACCTGTCCTCTACTGCAGAGCCCCCACCAGGAGCGGGGCAGCAGGAGAGGGAGCCTGGAGGGAACGGAGGAGGGACAGGGCAGGCAGTGCTGGGAATGTGGTCGCAGCCTGGCTCCAAGAAGCCCAGGATGTTTGCCTTAGAATGAAGCACTTAGATGTTGAATTCAGCCCTTCCCTCCATTTCTCAGATTGAGAAACTGAGGCCCAGAGAGGGCAAGAAACTTCCCCAAGGTTATATAATACTACAAATCAGTGGCAAAGCAGGGACTAGAGCTCAGGTCTCCTATCTCTTAAGCCAGGGCTCTTTTAACCACTCTGAGAAGGGGATGAAAAGACATGTTTAAGAAAGAACAAACTGATTAGTTTGCTGCCGTGTGGAAGAGAAGGCTGGGAAGGGAGGACACTAATGCCAGGGTAAGGAGGTTTAACTTCACTATACAGGCAACAGGGAGCCAAGGATGGTTCTTGAGCAGGATAGTGGCATGATCAGAGTTTGCTTTAGGGAGCTGTCTCTGGAAGCAGCATAGGGGCACAACTGGACATGATGAGTCTGGAGGTAGGGAGACTGGTGAGGAGGCTGGGGCAGAGATCCAGGGAGGTAGTGATGAGGCAGGACCATAAAATAACGATGTGACACTAGAGACTGTATATGAAGCACTCATGGGTCCCAGGAACCTCACGTGCTTCGTTTTATTTAATCTTCAAAACTGTCATATTAATAGTCCCATTTTTTCAGGCTCAGAGAGGTCAGATTACTTACTGGGAGTCACACACCTATTAAGTGGCAGACTTCGGGGCTTGAACACAGAGCTGCCTGTTCCACACGGGACTGAGGTGTCTGAGCCTCCAGCAGTGAGTGTGGTGGGAGGGAGGGACACTCTCCAGAGACATGAGAGGACAAAGTGCTAGGGGAGGGAGGTGGCAGAGTTGAGTAAGACTTGAGAGTCAGCCTGGGAGTCTGAGCTTTTGCATGAACATTGGGATGGAGCCTGGATTTGGGGGAGAAGCTAGTGAGCCCCCTGGATAGATGTGTAATATGAGGCAGAGAAGGCAAGGAGATTTCTCTCCCTACTCTCACTCCCAGGGTCTTCTAGTCTGAAAAAGAAGAAATGGTTTTAAATCAATCACTGATGACTCCCAAAATGACATAAGCACTTCTCTGAGTCCCAGGCTCTGAGCTTTGTATTAGTCAGGTTAGGCTGGGTTATGTGCTGGTAACAAACATCCCCCAAATCTCAGTGGCTTAAAACCACAAAGTCTCCTTCCTCACTCATGCTGCCTGTCCTTGTTGGTTGGCTGGGGCCTCTGACCCACAATATCCTCTCCCAGGGTGACAGATCTGAATGGAGCCTGCCGGGCATTCAGGCAGAGAGGAAAACAGGAGCAAGGGGAATCGTGCACAGGTTCCTGAGCTCCCATCTGCACATGCTATTCTCGCTCATGTGTCATGGAGCAAAGCAAGTCACATGACCATATCCCAGTTCAAATGGACAAAGAAGTGCAATCCCACTATTTGTCTGGGAGAGTTGGAAAATTTGGTGCGTGGGACAGTGTCAGCAGCATGTCGGATGGCCCCAGCTCTCCACCCAGGAGGCAGCTCAGACTTTGAAAATCCAAAAGAGAACTTCCTCTCCCTCAAACCTCCTGGCCCCCAGCCTTCCTGTGCCTGCAGGTGGCACCTCCGTTCACCCAGTTAATCAAACTGGGAGCCTGAGAGTCGGCCTGGACTCTCCCCTTTCCGACCACCCCACCAAATCCATCACGCCGTCCTGCTGATTCGGCCTCCACGCTGTGTGTGAGTTCCACGTGCTGCTTCTACCTCCACCACCCCGCCCGGATCCGGGCTGCCCCACGCTCATCTGGACCCCTGCAGTGGCTCCGGCCAGGTCCCCTGCTCCTCTTGCCCCTCCACACTCATTACCCACAGCAGCAAGTGTGACCTTTTACAAACATACACAACTGTGCCAGTCTCCTACTTTAATCCCTCCAGGGGCTTCTGCTGCTCCCAGAATAAACTTCAGAGTCCTCCGCGTGGCCAGGACGCTGTGCATGAGCCGTCAGCCGTCTCCAGCCGACCTCTACGGCCTCGCCTCCTCCTACACCCCCCGTGCACCGCCACCGGGCCACTCCAGCCTTCCCATCACTCCTAGATGGTGCTGAGGTTCTCGTGTTCACCGCCCGTGCCTGGGACGCCCTTCCCTCCGCTCCCAGTAGGGCGGCTCCTTCTCATGCACAGATCTCAGCCTACGGTCACCTCCTCAGAGGAGCCTCCCGAAAGTACCCCCACCCGGCCGCCCCTCGACCACAGCATCCTGTTCTGTTTCCTTCCTGACATTCAGCTCTTGGGGGAACTGTCTTACTCATTCGTTCGTTGATGTGTTTATTGTCACCCCCATAAGGAGACAAGCTCCAGGAGGCAGGACCTTGTCACATGTGTCCTGCTGCATCCCCAGTCCCTGCATGGTGCCAGGCACAAAGTAGGGCCTCAAGAGACACTTGTTGAATGAAGGAAGGAAGGAATGAATGAATGAATGAATGAATGAGCTGGGCAGGACCCCAGACCTCCTGCCTCCAGAGCTGGGCTCTGCCTGCCGCGTGGCTGTTGGGAAGAAGGGGTGTGGTCAGTGGCTGGGCCTACCCCTGCCTGGTCCCTCCCAGGCTGGAGGACACAGTAGGGCTTCTCAGGACCCCGGGTGCCTGGTCCGACTGTCAAGGACCTTCCCTGAATCCAAGGGGCCTGAGAGTCAGCATGCCGCCGCCCCCTCTTTCTGGCTCTCTGCCTACACCTTCCCCTCACCCCTCCGTGTGCCAGGTCTGGACAGAGCCAGGTTGACCGCTGGGACTTCAGCAGACTCCAGCCCCCAGGCCTGCCAGGAGGACAGAGGACAGGTCCAGTGGGGAAGCTTGTCCGCTACCTCCAGGGAGGCCTCAGACTGGCGGGTGGACAGTCTCAACTTCAGGAGACCCCAGTCTGAGAGAGGAGACACACACCTGCTCTCTGGAGCCACCTGGGGGGAGAGTGAGAGGCCCGCCCCAAGGACACCCCTCTGACTAGAGGGGGAGACAGTCCTCCCTTTAAAAATGTCCAGTCTGATGGGGAGTCCCAGCCCCCTCTGGGGTCGGGAGTCCTCTGGGAGAGACCAGACACTGCCGAGGAGCCCCTGGGCCCTGCAGACTCAGGGACCTGCACTGACGATGTCCCAACAGACATGCAGGGTGGCCCCTCCCGCAGGTGGGCAGCCCCCTCCCTGAGGAAGAGGGGCAGCTGAGGCGGCGAGAGGATCCCAGGGCAGAGCCACCAAGAGCCTCGCTCTCCTTGGAGGCCGCCCCCTTCAGCGCCCCTGGCCTGGGGTGGGGGAGGAGGGAGCCCTGGATCCCAGCCTCGCTTTGCCCACAACACCAGGTGGCCTCAAGGACAGGTCCCTGCCCACTCTGGGCCGTCTCCTCTTATGTGACTCCCAGCGCTGCCTCCGCCTCCACGCTGGCGTCCCTCCTCTCCTCGCCTCCCCAGCCCCTCCCGGCCCCACCTCACAATTGATCCTGCAATTGTGGAAACAGAAACCCGGCTAATTTCTTGGGCCCATAAATCGCCCAATGGGGAGGCCAGGTGGGCGGCCCCGCTTCCGCTCCATCACCCACCCGAACGCGTCGGCTGACACTTTCAATTTATTTTTCAATTCCTCTACCATCAGAATGACGATTAAATTTCCAGCATAAATACCACTTTACCAAACTGAATTAATCACAGTGGGGGGGCGGGAGCAGGCTCGGCATCGGGGCCAGCGCCGCAGCGTTAACCCTTCGGTCCTCGCCAGGCCCCACAGGAGGGCGGAGGGTCCAGGCCGCCCTAGAACCTCTCGGCGGTCACCCACCCCCAGACCCTCTGCCCTTTTGCAGCCTCCTCCCGTGGGGTCTGAGGGGGGCCTTGCCCGAGGTTCCTCCCCAGTCAGGGCAGAGATGGGGACACCAGCCCCTCGTGCCCAGCCTGGCTCCTCTGACCCCATCAGGGCACCCCCAGAATGTGATGGGGAGCATCCAGAGCTTGGCACTGTCCAGGCCACCTATGGGCCTGGCTCCTGCAGGCACGAGGGTGGGGCACCCAACGGTCACGGAGCCTGGGCCGACGGGGTTTCTGCAGGGACCCGGGGGGGCAACTTCCCACCCCCAGCCCCTCACCAAGGCCATCGCCATCACCGCCCTCTGCCCAGGTCATTCCCTATTGATCCAATGACAGCTGGATCTGACCTGCAATCTCCCCACTTCCCACCTCCCCGCCCAAACCCCGGCCCAGCCCCCGCCCGTGTGACCCCCACACCCCTTACTGGACTCCCCCCATCCACACCTACCCCCATCCAACCCCAGCCATTGACAGTCAAAATGCAAACATTGCCCTATCATTTCCTGCTCAAACCCGTCAGGGCCCCCTCTGCTCTCAGATCAGGTCCCGCCCTTCCCAGCCTCGAGGAGCTGGGGTGACCAGGCTAGCTGGCTTGATTCCTCCTCATGCTCCGGGTTTTTCTGTTTAAACGTCCCCTCCTCACAGAACCTTCTCTGACCACCCCCCATCTAAATTAGATTCTCCCTCCTAAGGTTCTCTCTCAAATCCACTTCCTTTCCTTCAGAGCACTTAACAGGGGCTCTGATTACACACCAATTTGTGGGTTGGTTAACAGAGTCTTCGGGACAGGGACTTTATCTGACTTGCTCAGCGCTGCAGCCCCACAACCCAGCTCCGTGCAGACTCCCGAATGACTGAATGAGGGAGGAAAGGAACAAACGCCAGGCTGAGGCTGGGCCCTGGAGCTGGAGTCGTGACATGGACACGGCCTCAGCTAGCTGGGCTCTGCGGGATGAGTAGGAGTTTGCCCAGCCTTGAAGACAGGATTGATATGCCGGCTTTTGAGGGGTGCCCCCTACCTCCAGATGGCCCCTTCCCAGTCACCCTGAGAGGAAGCCCTGGTCCTTTTGAAAGTTATCAATTTAGTGGTTCAGATCGGTGGGTGTTACTATAAATTGGCAAGAGCACAGGCCTCAGGTCAGCCCAGCCTGGGTTGGATCCTGATTCTGCTCTTGGTACCCGGGCAGGTCCGTGGGACTCCCTGAGCCTCTGCCCCCTGCTCTGTAAAGACGACCCCTTCATGGTGCTCAAGCAAAATCCCACCCACTATGACAGGGGTGGACATGCAACAATGCCCTCCCCTCCCGGTGCAGAAGACATCCATGCAGGACAGCGAACCAGGAATACCAGGCATGGCAAAGGTGGCTAAAGGATGGCAGAATAAGGGCCGCAGGGCCAGGCCAGGGGAGGCTTCCTGGAGGAAGCGGCAAGTCAGAACCCTGCCTCTCACTCCTGAGTGTGTGTGTGTGTGTGTGTGTGTGTGTGTGTATGCACCTGCCTTTCTCCTCCGCTATTCTCCCTCTCTGCTATGTCCTGCTCTGCCATTTTCCCACCTAAGTCACTCTGCCCTGACAGGAGGCCTGAGGGACACAGCCCTGTTCCAAGGAATGCGCCTGACGCCTTCAGGTGGGTCCCATCTCCCAAAACTGCTGCTCACAGGGCCAGATGCCTGCTGCTGTATCTATACACACAGGCACTCACACATGCACTCACACATGCACTCACACCCACATGCACACACACACACACACACACACACACACAGCCCGGTGCAGGCAGCCTGGGCAGTGAAGAGAAACGCTGGGGCTGGGGCTTGGGGAGCAAGTGTTTATGCGGCAGCTGGGAAGGCTACAGGGCTCCTGCGGGAAGTTACCCTGCCCTCCTCCCACCTGAGGGTCAGTGGGGCTGGCTTGGATGTCACCCCAGCTGAGTCTGTCCCTCTCAGACGTTCCTTCCCAGCCCACCTCGACCCCACTGAGACGCTGAGCGTCTCAGTTCCTTCCCTCTCTGAGCCTCTCTTCCCTCTTCTGCAAATGGGCTCAGTGACACTTGTTTTCAGGGTTGAAAGAAAGAGAACAACGACATACTGGACTCCAGGGATTTGCAAACTGTCGGGTGTTGTACCCATGACGGGGTACTGTTGGTGATGGGAGTTGAGAGACAGTCCCGAGCCCAGCTCTGTTACCAGGCAGCTGGGTCAGGTCCCCGAGTCATACAGTGATGCACCAACCCAGGCCACAGATGTTTATCATGCACAGCATGTGCTGTGCTCTACGCAAGGCTGGGAACATCAGGAGCAGAGCCAGACCCCAGGCCTCAGTCCCCACCCAGGAGATGGGGGCAGCCAGAGGACCTCAGGGCCTCTCCAGCCAATTTGAGCCCTGAACCCAGAGTCACTGCCTGGAGCCAGGCTGGGGGTGTGGCCAGAACGGCCAGGGCCTGGGAGGGGCCTGGGCACTGGGTGGGGAAAAGAGCAGGAGTAGGGGGTGGGGGACAGGTGGTTCCTGAATAGGTTTCACCCCTCGGACAGGGGGGCTGCAATAACAGCTTCCAGAGAAGACGTGTCCCCACCCTCCACCACCTCCCGGTCAGCCCTGCAGTCTCCTGGTCAGTGGCGTGGTGACCCTGTCCTGCTCTGGGAGCCTGGGTGGAAGCAAGAGCCCTGGGTCCTGACAGTGGCTCATAGCCTGACCCTGTGTCTGCACAGAGAGCCCCGTCCCTCTGTGTGCCGATGCGGGCTGTGAAGGAAGCAGCTTGCCCGAGGCCACACCGCAAGCTGATGATGCTTGAGCTGAAGAAACTTTAAACAGTAATCATAACAGTGACCAGCGCCTGGGCACACACTGTGTGCCAAGCACGTGCCAAGCACTTTGCAGGCAAGACTTCATGTCAGCCTCACAATCTCCGGTGGGCTGAGTGCCGCGGCTGGCCCATTTTACAGATGAGGAAACAGAGCTGGAACGAAGGGGCTCGTTCCAGGTCCACTCTCATCGCTGGTCCTCAACTTCCCCCTTGTAGCACTGTCCTCAGCGGGTATTTACACATTTTGGGAGATTATGTTATTAACATCTGCCCTTCCCAGGGGACTCTGGCCTCCAGGTGGTCGGGGGATGTGCCTGTTTCCCTGCTGGGATAACGCAACCCCAGCACAGCGCCCGTCAGGTAACAGGCGCCACAGGGGCTGGGTGCTGGGGAAGCCACCGGCGCTGTAGGACCCGGGCGCTGGGACAGCCAGTCCTGCTGGCGAGGGAACTCACCAGAACTTGGGGGAAAAGCTCCCTCCCCCTGCAACGGCTCTGCGCTGCCCCTCCTCACTGCGCTTGCATCATGCCAACCAGAAAATGAAAAAGCTCTCGAGTGGGGCCCACCGCCACCCTCACAGGTCGAGCGGCGAAGTGTGAACTGGAGCTGAAAGGCAATAAATCTGTAACTGGCACGTCCACGCCCACCCACCGTCCGCCTCCCGCACGTACTTGAATTCCCACGCGACAGCAACAGCGCGCGCACGTCCATCTCACGGGGGCGGCCATCTGCCTTACCAGGGAACAAGATCTTCCCCCGGGTGGGCAGGCGCAGAGCCTGGGACAGCTGTGTCCTCTGTTGGCTGGAAACGACCCCTCAGCCTCCGACACAGGCCACCGACTACTCTGTTGCCGAGGACCAAATTGCTGAGTTAACTTCCAGCCACTCGTACGTAACATAAAAATGGGACAGGAGAGAGAATACGGAGGTGGCCAGCATGTGCAAGTAAACAGGGACACACACAGTAAGCAGACTGAAAATATGCAAATGTTTCCACTTGGTCAGGAAGCCATAACCGATATGCATGGCCACCTTCTTCCACTGCTCATTCCACACACACACACACACACACACACACACACACGCACACATGTGCACGCACACACACATGCACACATGCACACAGGCACACACACAGGCGCACACACATGCACACACAGGCACACACACGTGCACACACGCACACACTCTCTGCCCTCACTCAGCCCAAAGCTCGGGTGGTCAGGATTCTTTACCCAGTGGAGTCACCCAAACCCTCCTTCCTGCAGGGCTGGTCATCCCGCCTTTGCTTCAGTAACCTTTACTTCTGCTAACCTTTCCTGTGGGGCATGGAAGCAACCAGAGGCCCCCAAGTTCCAGACATAGTCCCCCGCCCAGCACTGTGCAGCAGCCCCATTTGCCCTCGGTATTGGGGCCTGTCATTCTGGATAGTAGATTAAGCTCTTTCTTGCCAGTTGGTCCAGTAGCATAAGTCCAAAATGGTCAGGTGGCTATCTCATCTTCCAGATCGGTGGAACGTTATTGCGTCCCTGGGAACGAAGCCATCCAAGCCAGCAGACTGCATAGTTACCACCATGCGACGAGGAGCAAAGACCTGGGAGCGGGTTCTCTCCTGAGCCGGTGCCCTGGCTGTGGGGGGCAGCACCGTACCCCGCGATCGCTGGTTCACGACGCACTCTGCATCCTGCGCTAGAGCATCATCACTTCGGGGTGTTGTCTCCCAATCGGCACTGCCACCGAGTCTTCAGGAAGCCATTCTGCATCTCAGTTAGGCTGGCCACTTCCGGGTATGTGGTAGACCAGTTGGTCCCTTGGACACAACATGAGCTGATGGCTGCACCTCCTTTACTATGACACAAGTTCCAGATCAGGAACAGAGCTGTGACAAATGCCATGATGACAGGAAGGTATTCTGGGCATTCACGGAAGAAGCCGCCAGAAGAGGCATTGTGGGCAGGGAAGGCAAATCCACATGCAGAACTGGTGTCTGTCACGGCGGGGATGAACCTCCACCCTCCCTGATGAGAGGTCCGGGGTACTCGACCTGTCCAGGAGGCAGGCAGGTCCCTGCAGGGAATGGTGCCGTATCAGGGCCTCAGTGTTGGTCTCTGCTGTGGGTGGATCAGACACTTAGCGGCAGCCCATGCTGGTGAGCCTGTCCACAGCCTCCGTCCCTGCCACCACGGCCACTTGTCCACAGGCCCACAGAGGCCAAGTGTGGAAAGTGTCCTTTGTCCTGAGTGCCAGGGCTCCCATCTGCAGTGGTCCCCCTTCAGTGAGCATTCACAGGGGACACAGGTATCCTCACTGCCTGCGCCCATTCTGAGCTCAGCCACGCACCCCTTCTCCAAACCCCCATCGCCAGGCTCCAGTCCTGTTCCTCCAAGTTCCTCACCACCCAGCCAACCTCTGGTGAGCGCATGTGAGTTCTCGTAGATCCTGTGCCCTTGCCTTCTCTTGCTCCAGATGAAGTGACAACCAAATGCGCTATTCAAAGTCCTGGGGAGATTTCCACTCACCGTGGTCCTTCGGGGTCAGCCCTGCGTGGGACCATAACGCAGCAGCTGTCCACTCTGGTACCAGCAAACCGTACAGACTCATCTGTCAACCAGGCTCCAACCATCCTCTCTTCCTGGGTCAGCTGGTTGTAAGGAACTCCCCAGGAGCCGACCGCAGGGCCTGGGAGACACAGAGGAACCGGTTTTGAGTTGGGCTGAGCCTCCTGCCCTCGCAACTTGCTCATACCTTCCAGATCCTCCCGAGCTCTTCTCTCTCATACCTCTTCTGCTGGTTAGATGCGCACATCCAACCCCACGGCTAGACAATACCAAGTTCAGGATGGGACGCTCGGGCTTCATGGTCACCTGATGCGCCATGGTCAGATGTTTAGTTTCAGTCAAGGCCCAGTGACAAACCAGGAGCCATTTCTCAAAAGGGACACAGTTATCTGCAAAAGAGAACATAGACTTGCTCCAAATCCTAGAGGCCTGCGCTGGGATTCCCCTACTGGTGCAGGCTGGAGGCTCCGTACCACACCGTTTGCTGCAGACACTCCAAATACCGTGAGATCTGCTGGGCCCTCAGTCCCAGGGCAGCTGGTGCTGCAGTCTGAGCTAGCCACAGAGCCCCTCCTGATCTGGGTTCCACTGGTGGCCTCATCCCTGAGGTGGTGGGTCCCTGAATTATTGTGGGGTTTCTTTCCCACACTCTAGTTTGCATCTGTCTTACTAAGACATCTAAGTGCTTGCTAAATCCTGCCCCTCAGACCCGGTCAGCATATCATCAGCACAGCGAACCAGTGTGTCATTTTGTGGAAGGTACACATGGCCAAATTCCTGACAGACCTTCACTAACACATCAGGGGACCCACTCAGCCCCAGGCCCAGCTCCCCTCAGGCCTGCAAGGTAACTGAGGACTCAGGAGATTCCAAGGAGAGCTGTCACCTCGCAAAGCCCCTGGAAAAGAGAAATGAATTAATATCCCAGCTCCTCTATTCACTTTTCATTAATTCATTCACTCATTCACTCAGCCATCCACCCACCCACCCAGCCATCCATCCACCCATTTGTCCCTCTACCTGCCCATCCATCCTTTCCTCTCTTCACCTACCCATCAGTCCATGCATCCATCCACTCACCCCTCCACCTCTCCACCCACCCATCTATCCACCCATCTATCCATCCACTCACCTCTCCACCTCTCCACCCACCCATCTATCCATCCATCTCTCCATCCACTCACCCCTCTATCTCTCCACCCACCCATCTATCCATCCATCTCTCCATCCACTCACCTGTCCACCCACCCATCCATCCATCTCTCCATCCACTCACCCCTCCACCTCTCCACCCATCCACCCATCCATCCACTCACCCACCCCCCCATCCAGCCATCACGTGATGGCGCTACTATGGCCCAGGCACTGGTCGAGGCCCTGGGACACAGCAGTGGACAGAAGAGGCCCCGTCCCTCCCCTCAAGGAGCCCACGTGGCAATGGAGGGAGATGACAGACACATAAACAACCAACCAGCTGCATGGCATGCGGGTGGTGATGAGGACGGGGACATGGGACAGTGTGAAGGGACAGTGTGTGAGGACAGTGACGTCAAAGACGTGGTCAGGAGGAGCACTCAGAAGAGGTGACGTTTGTGCTGAGACCTGAAGGAAGTGGGGTGCCAGGCTGCACAGGGCCCAGCCTGCGATGTCCTTACCGACAGTTCCCCTTTCTCTCTCCCGAGGACCCCAGGTGGGAGGACCAATTATGTGGTCACCGTTGTCAATAGGGTTAAATGAGCCCATGTGTGTAAAATCTTAACTCAGGCTGCGCACACAGTAGGTGCTCGTACATGAGAGCTATTATTATCATTATTATTTCGTTGTCATTATCATTGCACTTTGATTGTGGTCGTCCTGAACACACAGATGCTCCCACTCACCTCCTGTTCCAAAGTCTCAGACCCTGCATGGGATTTGTTGGGGTGACGCTGCCTGCCCTGATGGAGATGTCCCACCAGGGGCTGGGGAGGGACAGGGCACCCCGAGCTCCCCACACTGCAGCGCTGCCCTGGGACACCTCCCGCTCCGCGGGCTCTGCAGCCAGCTCCAGGCTCCTTGGTGGTGGTCACGTCCAGGCTGCACCAAAGCAAACACCGGACGTGGGTGCGTCTGTGACGTCGGTTCTGGCTCTGTGAAAGCTCAGTGAAGGTTGTTTCAGACGAAGCCACCAAATCAGCTTCTGTGTCCTGTCGTGAACCCTGCAACTTACTCTAGAGATCGTGCTGTACCTACTCTTTGCTCTGTAAATTTTGAAGTGGCCTTTGGCCAAAAGCAATAAAATTCTGACCTGAAAAAGTTAAAAGGACTTTGAAATTACAAGCCCCAAGCCACGGCCTGACCTGTGGACCAGGACGAATGACCGAGGCAGCTCACGCAGAGTCGCTGCGCCCTTGCTGACGCCCCACTTCCACCCTGGGTGCCCGCAGCCTGCAGCGCAGGAGCTGGGTGGCTGCCAGCCCTGCCCCGGTCACGGACTCAGGGCGCTGCTTCTCACCCTGCTGGGGTCTAGCGGCGGACCTGAAAACTCAGAGCGCACTGGAATGTATCCAAAGACTCGAAGAACACCGACTCTTTCCCACGACACGGCCATCGTGGCCACGACATCTTGTTGACAGAGCCACAGTGTTTTGCCGCATCCTGCCAGTTCCTCATTGGCGTGTCGCCCTCTGCTCTGTCTTGATCTGTGGGCGCCTCTCCTGCCTGCCCGTGCCCCTCCCCCATCGTGATGTCAGCATGTGACACAGCCTCGGGCTGCCTTGCTCCCGTGTTGTCCCCTGCGGCTGGCCACAGAGGGAGGGTGTTCAAGGAGGGGGGTGGCAGGGCCAAGTCTGCATGGCAGCCTCTGGCCCGACTTACTCCCCAGCTGGTTGGTTGGTTGGAGGAGGTAGAAATGCTGAGGATGTGGCGGGGCATGGCCACCACAGGGCGGTGACGGGAAGGGAAAGAGAAAGGCTATGGCGGAGGGATGCATGTCCTGACCCCTAGTCACCATGGCCCTCCAGGTGACACAGGCCCTGATGACCTGATTAGCAATGCTTCCTCCATTGTGGGGTGGAGCTGGGCACGGCAGTGGTGGGCAGAGGTGGGTCTGGACATTTTGGGCAGATGTTGCTGGTGCCCCACCCATATCCCCAGGCTCTCGCCACTGCGGGACACACTCATGGGCCCTACTGTGGGCACAGGAAGCTCTGAACTCCAGGGCTTTCCCTCGGCCTGCAAGCCTTCAGCCTAGCGTGGATGAGAAGTGGAGGATACATGCCCCCACTCCCTGGCCCCACGGTGGGACAGCTCTGAGGGTCTCCTTGGCAGTGACCACCACCCCCCTAGGGGTCTTCAAAGCCAAGGATGTTTGCATAAGCCATTCACATCTGGAAAATTGAATTTGAAAGAAACTGGCTGCAGTTCAAGGCTCAAGGAAGTTTGTGTGGGTCTCAATTTCCTCATTTGTTCTGGTCTAGATTTCACAGTTCTTGGCAGAAATGCTTTAGAGTTTATAGACGAAGTCGTAGCCAATTTCTGGCTTAAATAATGATGAAAGCAATCACATCTCCCTATTGTCGTCCTGTGCTGTCTTCCATTGGTTTTGAGAGAGGAGAGTTGTGTTTCAATGACTTTCCTTCATACTTTTCACCAGGACAAAGGCCTTTTCATCCATTACCTCTGTCAATCCTAATGCCAGCCCAGGGAAGGGGCAAGGTGGTGTCCCCCAGGAGCAGAACAGGGAACTGGAGGACCCAGCACCTGAGAGTAGAACAAGACTGCATGGCCATCCATCGTAGGTAAGAGCAGGCAGTGCTCACAGGTACCCTGCCCCGCCGCGGGCACAAATCCCAGCACCCTCTCATGCACTGGGTTTGGCATGTATGAGACTTCAGCACAAATGGCATACACATGGCACTCCTGTCCCACCTATGTGCCCCTGTGGCAGACATCACGAATCAAGCACAGCACTTTTTCTTCCTGATCCTGAATTCAGCACCAAACTCCTTGTCAAGGCATCATATCCATCAGGAAGACACAACCAACCAACTGACCTGAGCTTGTGAACTGGAACCTGCTGGCCAGGCCAGCATTAGAAACTCTTCGGCTCCTCCAAATGTTGGTGGTCGAGCCAGACAGCCCCGGGTTCAATTCCAGCTGTGTGAGTGACTAACAGGACAGACTTGGATAAACATTTTTGTCATTCTCAGTGTCAGTTTTCCCATCTGTAAAATGGGGAGGATTGGTATCAAGTTGGGCTGTTGAGTGGACTCCATGAGAAAGTCCCAGCACATGACACAGAGCGGGAGTTCAGTGATAGGTTCAGGGTGAAGAAAACCCTCTTCTTGTTGCCGACACGGATGTTTCCTGATCATCTGATGACCATCTGGTGGCCACTTCTATCACAAAAGCTGAGGGGAACCAGGCTTCAGGCGTGGTGGGAAGGTCACTGTGTTCCGGTCCTGGGTCTCCCGTGGCCAGCTGTGTTCTGGGGCAAATCCCTTCCTCCCTGAGGGTGGGAGGGTGGGAGGGAGTAGAGGAATGTTGTCCAACCTGGAAAGTGGGATCCGCCTTGATCTCAAACTTTCCTTTCACTGCAGACATTTAACAAATTAATTTTTCAAAGACAACCTGACACCCCCTACTCCCTCCCACCCTTCCCAGTTTCCTAAGCAAACCCCAGAAGGTCGCTGTCCCCATGGAGTTAATGGGTCCAGACCTGCTTCCTAATTTAATGCAAATCCCAGCCCGCCTTATTGTGAGGGAGTTTTGGTTCATTTGAACTCTCTTGGCGACACAATCTGTCCTGGTTTCCAGCGAGTTTCTAATCCCTGCGATTTCCATGGTGCTAGTAATTATAGAAAAAAGTCTGAAGCACAGAACTTCTGCATCCGGTCTATGAGATTACACACTTTAGCAGAGTTTATTAGATTTCAAATTTTGCAGTTACTGAAGAGATTAAACTCACTGTGCAGCTCCAGAGGGCAAAGCAAGGACTGGTTGGTAAAAGCCGCCAGGAGGCAGCTGGGAATTCAGAGAGAAGAAGCAATTTTTGGTGGTCAGAGCTGTCAGCACCGAGCAAGCTGGCCCAGGAGACAGGAGCGAGCTGGCAGGGCCCAGGCCTGGCGTGGTCACTGAGGGCCCAGGGGAAAGCAAGGGCTTTGGTCAGACCTGGGTTCACTTCCTGACTCTCCACTCCCTGGGGGTTCAGGTGAGTGAGTTCATGTTTGTAAGCCTCGTTCCCCCCAGGTAAGACGGTGACAGCTGGGCTGGCACCAGTGATGCTCCACAAGGGGTCACGCTGCTATTTCATTATTCAGAGGTGGGGGCTCCCCCACTCCCAATTTCCCTGGGGAAGGACTTCCCCCAGATACTGCTGCCTCCCGCCCCCAGAGGCTTTTGAGCTGAAGCAGGACAAGCTCCCTGGACCCAGCCTCCTTCTCGCTCGGGAGCCTGGCTGCCTGGGGGGCTCGCGGCTGACCTGTTCGTCCACTGCCAGAGGGTTTTAGCAACAGCCCCCACACCCCCACCAAGGGGGAACCTGGGGTCAGCACGCCTCTGACAGTGGGTTCCTCCTTGTCTGGTTCTGGGGTCTGCAGGGGTGTCTGCACACCTGCAGGGGTGAGCCCCACCCTCCGGCATCAGCTTTATCTCCATCGGCCACATCCTGCATCCTCTGGGTCGGTCCAGAATCAGGGCAGCAGGTGCTTTTATTGGGCCTCCTAAGGCCCCGGCATCCTTATCACAAGGGCTGTGAGCTGGGACGCCCACTGATAACACAGGTGACGTCAGCTCTCAGTTTCTGGAGCGTCCCCTCCACTACAGCAGGAAGCACGAGGTGCATCTTCACTGCTGTCTCTCCAGCCCCAGCACTGTGCGGGCACATAGCAGATGTTCAGTAAATATGGCTGATAGTTACTGATAACTTTACCACCATGGCAGGGATATGAATAAAGACTCTGGGAGCACAGAATGGGGGCACATAACTCATACGGGGGAGGGGAGAGTTGGGAGGGCCACCTGGGAGTCAAGGAGAAACCAGTCAAGTCAGAGGTGACAGTGAGACCAGGTGTGTCAGGACCTAGAGGGCAGCTGCAGGTCCAGATGGCAAGAAACCTTAAAAGCCAGGCCACCATTTGACATATCCCTGAGGCCATCTGAGCGTCATTTCCCCCTTAACGTTTAAGGAATGCCTGCTATGCACCAGGTGCTGTCTTAAGCCCTTTACCTGCATTAACTCGTTCAAACCCGATATGAAGCCTGGAAGGTAGAGCTCGGTATCCTCTCCACTAACAGACGAGGAAACTGAGGCACAGGGAGATGAAGTAAATTATTAATACCAAAGGCCACACAGCCACCATGTGCTAGAAGTGGGTTCACGCCTGTGCCCAGTGTAGCAGCTGTTGGCGGCTACACTGCCCTTCAGCAGGAATAATACCGGCCAGGGTTGTAGTGCAGAAAGAGCCCTCTGGGACCACTGCAGGAAGCTGATCCGAGGTCAGGAGAGTTGGGCTCAGGAAGCCATTCAGAAGTGAGTGCTTGTCATGGAGAGAAGGGTGACAGGCGGATCAGCATCACTGTGGCAGCCTCTCTCACATCAGAGCTGTAAGGTCCCCAACATCTCAGCGAGTCAAAGCCCCGTGCCAAGCCTCTTTGTCCCCATGCGGCTAAGACTGTCCTGGTTGTTGCTGTAGCAAAATGACCAGCATAGAATGGCCGATCACCCATCACACCAATAACCAAGACAGTCACAATTTAAATGAGCAGACAGTCAACTGTGCCAAACACTGAGATGAACCAGACCCTGGAAGTACGTGACAAGGATTTTAAAGCAGGTGTCTTAAAATACTTCCACAATCAATTACAAATTCTCTTAAAACAAATGTTTAAGATTAAGGAAATAATAAATGTAACAGCAAAAATCAGTGAAATAAATGACATCAGTGAAACAATAAGTTGGCTCTTCAAAACAAACCCAGTAAGATTGATAAACTTTTAGCAAACAAGAAGAAAAAAGAAAAAGAAATATAGAGAAGACACAAATCGCTAATATCAGGGATGAAATAGGGGATACCATCACAGATCCTGAAAGCCATTAAAAAGGATAATAAGGGGTTAGTATGAACAATTTTATGCTCACAAAGTAGAAGAATTGGACCAAATCCTCAAAAACCACAAACTACCAAAGCCAAATCAAGATTAATTAGATAATTTGGATAATGCATAGCCATCAAAAAATTAAATTCATAATTTTTAAAATTCACAAAAAAGGAATCTTCTGGCCTGGGTGGTTTCACTGGAAAATTCTGTCAATTTTTTGAAAAAGAACTAACACCAATTTTATGCAATCTCTTCAAGAAAATAAATAACATTTACATAAAATTTACAGCTAACAAATTATTCAATGGGGAAATATTGAATGCTTTCTGCAAAAGATTAGGAGTAAGACAAGGATGTTCTAATTTCTCTTATTCAACATTGTACTAGAATTTATAGCCATTACAATAAAGCAAGAAAAAGAAATAAAATGTATATAGTTTGTAAAAGAAGAAATAAAACTATCTCTATTTGCAGATGACGTAGTTGTCTACATAGAAAATCCCAAGAAATCTACAAAATATCTCCCAGAACTAATAAATGTGTTCAGTAAGTACTCAGGTTACAAAATCAACACACAAAAATCAATCATATTTTATAAACTAATCAAACATGCAGAAATCAAAATTTAAAACATAATACCACTTATAGTCACACTAAAGAAAATAATATACTTAGCTATACACTTAACAAAACACGTGGAATCTATATACTGAAAAATATAAAATATTGATAAAAGAAACATAATAACAAAAGGCTGTGTTTGGAGATTTGAATACTCAACTTATTAAAGATGCCAATTCTCACCAAATTCATACACTGGTTTAATGCAATTTCCATCAAAATCCCTGCAAGTTTTTTAATAAACAAAGGCAAGCTTATTCATAAATTTATATGGAAAAACATAGGTCCTAGAATAGTTAAATCAATCTTGACAAAGAAGAGTGTGGGAGGAATCACTCTCTCCAACGTTAGGGCTTGCTATTCAGCTACCTGTTCAAATGAGTCATGTTGTTTCTGCTCACGGTCCATTGGCTGTACCTAGCCACACAGTGACAACTTAGCTGCACGGGATGCTGGGAACTGTAGGGATATCTGGTGTCTGCTGTCGTGGGCACAAGCCCATTGAGCATTATTTGAAGTTGGCTGCACTGACTTAGCCGTATGATAAACTGTCTGCAGCTTTCTTCTCATACGTTAACGTCGTCTTTCTCAAAAACTTCTTCAATCCATTTCCTAAGTCTATGAGTCAAGAAGCTGCCGCAGGTGACACCACACACAGCCACATGGACGGGGAAGGTTCCACATAGAAGTCACAGTGAAGATTCCCCCAGAAAGGGTCAAACCAGAAAAACGACTCCTTAGAGAACTTTTCCTCAGCGAGGCTTAACTTTTCCTGTGGGTGACAGTTAACTTGAATAGCTCCTTTCTCCTGGAAGTGACAGGAAGGGAAAAGAGAACAAGATTGGGGTGAGGGCCGGAGTCTCCGAGCGGAGCCTCATTAGTGGGAAGGAGCCAGGTGTTAGCTCTGAGTGACGTGTTCGATGGCAGTGCTGAGTGGCCAGGCTCGGAGCTGCATTAAATGTGACAGCGAAGGAAAGCAGGAGACACGGCTAATTCATCACGTCTCCTCACCTGAGGGTTGGCAGTGTCCCTGGGTGACCAGGGCCACCTTCCCAGGAGGCTTCCGGAACCAGCAAATCAAAGGGCGCTGAGTCGTGAGCCTGGAAGGGACCCCAGAGCCGTCCCCTCAATTTAACAGTGGCCCGTGCCCCTGCGAAGCTCCCACATTCATACCTACCCACCCCAGAATCCCAGTTGGGGGTGTAGTGGGTTGAACTGAAAAGCGCAGGCCCTGTGGGAGTTAAACTAATCTGGACAAAGCAGAAGAAAGGGGAGGAATCGCTCCAGCCGACACCGAGGCTCGCTGTTCCACTACGTTAACCAAGTCACCCCCAGAAAGACACGCTGGAGCCCTCCCTCCTCCCTGGGACCTGTGAGTACAACCTTATTTGGAAATAGGGTCTTTGCGGATGTAATCGAGTTTAGATGAGGTCACCAAGGTGGGCCCTGATCCAATAGGACCCGTGTCCTGATAAGAAGAGGGAAATTGGGGCAAAGAGACACACGGAGATGCCACGTGAAGACAGAAGCAGAGACTGGAGAGACACACCCACAAGCCAGGGGGCGCCGGGGCTCCCAGCAGCGCAAGAGGCAAGGAAGCTTCCTCCCCTGGAGGCGCTGGAGAGAGCGGCCCCACCAACGCCTTGATTTCGGACGGTGAGACAGTGCACCTCTGCTGCTCCAAGCATCCAGTTAGTGCTACATTGTTGCATCAGCCCTAGGAAACTGATACAGGGTGTTGCTGTCCCCAGTTGTCGGAAAGGTAAACCGAGCCTCCGAGAGGGAAATGTCGGGCTCGAGCTCATGCAGCCCTAAGAGGAGGAGGGGGCTGAGGAACCAGGGCTCTGGCGTCCCTCCCTCCTGGAGCTGCTCTGCAAGGCCCTGGGGGAGAGCCTGTCCTGCCAGGGCTCTCTCAGTGTGGGGAATGCATCTGTTTCCCGTCCCCAAGGCAAAGAGGGGTTTTAGGCCGGTGTCGGGGCTGACACCTCACTGGCTCCTGTGAGGGGACGGCAGTTGTGTGGGGGAGGCGGAGACGCCGCCCCGTCCTCCCCTGGACCACCCCGGGGAGCGGCTGGAACTGCCACACGTGTCCTGCTCAGTGTGTCCCCCGTCAGCCCACGCCCCCGACTGCCTGCCGAGCAGGTGTCGGAGCCCCCACGTTCCCTTCCCCACAAAACGCTTCCTCGGCGCCCCACGTACCAGGGAGGAGGGAGGGGCCCTGGGGCATGAGGAGCAGTGCCGGTACCTGGGGGCGAGGGGTAAGGAGGGGACCTGGGGGGTGAGGGGGAGTGAGGGGACCTGCAGGGGCGAGGTGGGTAGCACAGGACTTCTGTACTTGGGGCCACCGCTCAAGCCCCATTGTGCGTGTCTCACAGTCACACCAAGGCGTTTGTTAGCTGTCCTGACCACGCCTTCCCACCTCCAGCCCCCAATGCCCTTCCTGTGTTGTCACAGGCGGTGACTTTCTCCCCAGGAGGGCCTCCTTTGGGTCCACCTTCCCCTCCCTGCCCCCATCTCCAGCCGCGGCCCCCACAGCCATTCTGAGCATCGCCCATCTCCCCGGTCGCAGGGGACGGGCCAGGAGTGGTGCCCTGACCCAGCTGGGCACCCAGGATTTGGAGTTAGATCTGTGCGTGGACAGACCTGGAATGTTTAAGCTCGGGGTGGAGCTGTCACATGTCTGGACACCAGGAGGAATTGGGTCTGCAGAGCGACGGGGGATGGGGAGAAGGGGGAGGGAGAGAATCTCGCCATGAGAGGATCGCCCTCTCTTCCAGGGTCCAGCCTCAATCCTGCCCTTGGATTTGGCGTGGCCACCCTCAGTCCTAAATGTCCCGCTGGGGCAAGTTAGCCTGGCACAGAGGGAACTTCGCTGACTATGACGGCCACCCCATCTTGCCAGGCCTGTCTCATGCTCTGCCTCCCCGCAAAGCCATCCTGACCTTCCGCCCAGTGGGCCTCTCCATCCCTCTGACCCCAGCACCTCGAGCCTTCCCCACGACGCTCATGTTAGCTAGTGGATACATGTCCGGGTATCTCACCGTTCCCACTGCAGCGCGTCCTCCTGGGAAGGGATTCTGTGCGCTCGTTTGTGGATCAAGCCCCAGCCCTGCCTACGGCGGGTGCTCAGTGAGGGCTCGTTGCACCGAGAGTTAACCACACAGAGATCTCTTTTACTGAGCACTGTCCCTGTGCCGGCCATCCGCATCCTGTGTGTTCATTGTCTCTCTCATTGGAGCACACCCTCTCGAGTCCAGTGTCCTAGGTTCAAATCCCAGCCCAGCCATTGACAAGCTTCAGAAAGTTACCAAACCTCTCTATGCCTCTTGTTTTCCTGGTCTATAACACGGAGATAATGATGCCGCCTACCTGCCGGCGTGCTGCAGGATTAGATGCGTTAAATAACTAAGGGGACTCACACTGTTCCTGGCACACAATGATTGTCATATACATGTTGCCTTCACCTGCTCCCCTGCCACTGGTGATAGCCCCTGCCATTTTTGAGGGGACCCACTACCATCCTCTTGGAGGCCCATTTTTACCTTTGCATGGCTGGTCCCACCGTTGGGTTTCAGGAGTGGACACATGAACTGGCCTGGCCAACAAGACTTTATTCTGGGACTTTGTGGGAATTATTGGTCAAGTAAAGTGCTCTTTTCTGCTGTAGCTGCTGGGGGCCTCCAGAAGGAGAGGGGTTGCCTGGAAGTGAAGCCCACGCCAAGGAAAGCAGAGCCAAGAGATGAGGTGCGATGAGTACGTGACAACAGTATCTGGGCACCTGGATCCTGCCATACCTGAATTCCCTGGAGCTGCTGAGTTACATGAGCCTATAAATTCCCTTTTCTAGCTTAAGCCAATTTGAATATATGTCCCTAGTCACAGAAATAGACCTAATTAAAACCATCATTATCCCCACATTTCCACAGGGCCATGAAGTAACTTACCTACAGTCGTACACTGATCAGCCACTGCCCAGGGACCCAAGCCCAGATCAGGCTGTCTCTGATAGTCTTGGGGAGAGCTTTAGGAGGTGGAGGCTGACAGAGGCAAAGTGACAGGACCTGCTAGGGTCAGGGGAAGAAGAGCGCAAGATGCAATTTGCAGAGTCTGAAATCACTCACCGAGGCAATCTAATTTGAGGTGGCCCACGTGCAGACAATCTCCACAATGTCCTGGAATACTCACCACTCACCCTGCAGGGCCAATCTGACCGTGACAGTTCCGTTATCGGGCCTGGCAGGATTGTGCTGTTGCCGTTCCCAACCGCTAGATCAATCAAGGAAGTGGGGGGAGAAGTAATTTCTCTCCTCTCACCTCCTGGGGAGCAGCTCCTCAGCCGCCGCCAGGGCTGTCTGGTGGGGAGTGGGGGTGTCCCGGAGGCCGACAGCTCAGATGGACCTTGGCAGGTAATCATTCCCCATAGGCAGGTGAGTGTGATTAGCGCTCCCGGCGGGAGAGGAAGTGGCCTGGTGTCCGCCAGCTCCCCGGGACTCCAGCCTGGAAGTCGTTGGAACCAGTGCGGGTGGAGTGAGGCCTCCAGGTGCTGTGGGATCCTCTTTCTCTTACAGCCCAGGACCCACCACCAAAAGGCCCTTCCAGACCAATCTGTGCTCACAGGGTGAGGGTTACAGGTCAAGGTTAAGCAGATGCCTCTCCCTCTGCACAGAGTTGAGGGCAGAGGTCAAACCGAAGTCACCGTTGGGTCTCCGTGGCCTGGTGCGGTTCTGGCACGTTGTCAGGGCTTATCACACTTTAAGTTCAGGTATACATATTGATCTGAGAGGCCTGAGAAATCATGGCCTCATTTTACAGTTGGGAAAACCGAGTTTTACTGAGAATTTGTTGCTCTTTCACAGTCTGATCTTGGAGTAGCCACAGGTGAACTGGCTCAGTCTGATGTTCTCTGAGGCTTCTCTCAACCCTGAGCTGCTTTGATGGCCACGTGCCCAAGACACACCTTGGAGCACGGGCAGAGTCAGGCCAGGAAGTCAGGTCTTCCGACCACAGACCGTCTGCTCTCCCTCCACACCAAACAGCTCCTGTCTCTGACCTCAGAGAGCTTACGATGCACCAAGAGTCGCATGCATCGAGAGTCGAGGGTGATAGCCAGGACTTTTAGACCACAAGTGACAGGATCATGACATAGGCAAACTGAGAACTCTACGATCTTCTGTGACCAGTCCTGGGAAGGGCTGGACGTTGCCGGGTCCCAGGGAAACCAGAATCAGGCGCCAGAACAATCCAAGCTCTCGTTCCTCTCTCTCCCCCACGCTCGCTTTCTTCTTTGGAAGCAAACTGCATCCTTTGCGTCAGCTGTGTCTGGCCCCCTCCACCGCTGGAGCTCAGAGCCTCAGGGTCCCCCTTCCTGGTGTTGCACCAGAGAGGAGGGAGCTCTCTGCGACTTCTGACGTGGAAACTCCCAGGGGAGGACGGACCAGCCTGCCCGGCCGGGGGAATGGCAGCTCCAGCCAGGGTCACACGGATCGAGACAGTTCCGGGTGACACTTGGCAGTGAGGTCTGCGCGTGACCCCAGCCGTGGAGGCGGAGGACGAGGTGGGCGGAGTAGGCGGGCACCCCTTTGTCGCAGGTCGTCTTGTGACTTCCCGTGCACAGGCGTCCCTGTGGCGAGGGGAGGCAGTCCGTGATGAAGTCAGGGCGGGACAGGGCTACCTGAAGTCCCTCTTGGCCTGGGACTGTCCCCGTTTCTGCCTGTTACGGGGTGTGGTTAATAGCAGTGTCCCCTTGCTCTCTCAAATGTCCTCGTTTGGACAATAAGTATAGGGCCACCTTAAGGTGGGGGTATTCTCTGAAGAAAAGGTGAACTAACGCTGCCCCGGGGCCTTGACACAGCCTGCCTCATCTAAGCGCCACACCCACCTGAGTCCATTGACACGGCTGTCGGTCACCGCCCTTCCTACTGCACGGCACCCCGCAATGCCGTCTCCTTCATCCTTCCTGCCTGTGCAGCGGGGGCCACTACTGTGCTCATTTTCACAGCGAGGAATTTAGACTCAGAGGGCCTGGGATCCTCTCTGGAGAGCAGACAGGGAGGGCGGCAGAGAGGGGAAGGGCCTGGCTCGGAAGGGCTCAGACCATCCCTGCCCTGTCTGCCAGGCCTCCTCGGGCCCAGCCCCGCCTGCGGGGTCAGGGTCTGGGCCAGGCACTGGCTGGTGAGGCTGGGCACAGCCCTGGAGGAGGGAAGGAACAAAGACAGGCAGGCCAGGCTGTGCAAGGAGCCAAGAACATTCCAGATTAAATGCCCACAAGCCTGTGCTTTGAAAAATCAAACCTTCCCTCCCAGGCCCAGGCGGCCCCTTCCCCTGGGTGTGCTCTCTGCCTCCTCCCCCCTACCCGATGAAGGCCCAGCTGCTCTTCCTCTGTGCTGGGGCCCAGCCCACTGAGGAGCTGCTGCCAGAGCTGGTCGGGTCTTAGGGTCTCGGAGGCAGCGGGAAGAAAGGGGACAGGGGGACAGAGGTCAGAGCCAGCGGGGAAGACCAGGTGTGTGTGTGTGTGTGTGTGTGTGTGTGTGTGAGAGAGAGAGAGAGAGAGAGAGAGACAGACAGACACGCACAGATAAGAGAAGCAGAGATTCCAAGAGAGACTGCGAGGGAGCAGGAGTGAATCAACAATTAGGAAAAACGAGGCAGAGAACAGACCAGAGCAAAAGCCGGCAGAGAAAGGAGGTGACGCAAGCCTGGGAAGGGAGCACCGGAGTGACAGCGCCATGAGAGGAGAGAGACAGAGAGGGAGAGAGGAAGCACAGAGATGAGAGGGAGATGAACCGCTCACAGAGGCCGAGCGACCCCAGAGGGAGGCAGGGAGGGCCCTGAGGGGTGGGGAGAGACAGAGCCCCCTTGTCAGGGGGAGCGGGGCAGGGAGGTGCGGCAGGCAGCAGGGGTGCCAGTGGGACCCCCAGCCAGAGGGAGGAGGAAGCGCCGTCTGGGCAGCGAGGCCGGCACAAGAGGGCTCTGCAGTGGCCAGCCGGGGACCGTGACTGCGCTCCCAGCATGCGCCGACACCTGCCTGCGTGCGCTCTGAGACTGCCCGGCGTGTACGCACGCGTGCCTGTGTGAGACGAGTGCTCGGGGGCGTGTCGTGTGTGCTTCTCTGCCCCCCGCTTTGCCTGTAACCACTCCCAGGCCCCTCTGCTCCAGACCCCCTTTCTGCCCATCCTCACCCTCCCTCTGGGGGTCAGGTGTGGTGGCCCTGAGCTGGCCCTGCCCCAAGAAGGGACCTCAGCGGCTGGCCTGGCCAGTCTGCCTTTCTGCCTGTCCCTGTCCTCTCCACCTTGGGCCCCTCACAGCCCCAGTTTTTCCTCGCTGGGGAGCAGGCTGACGCCGTCTCACAGGGAGACGGGGGTGACGGATGAGGGGTGTCGAGGGCCTATTCCAGGCCCAGCCCCAAGGGCGATGTAGCTTTCCTACCCCCTCTACCTGGAAACCGTCCTGGCCTGCAGTGGGCTCCGAGCTGCCTGCTTGCCGGGGTCCTGGGCTGTTGCCTCAACCTGTGACTCTTCCTCAGTATGTGGGGTGATCCCTGCCCTGCTCCCCAAGCTCGGGAAGGGGGATCAGTGGGCCGTGGGGCTCCAGGGGCCGCCAGGTGCCCCCCCACCCCCCGCCTCATGCAGAAACCAGGATGCCTCCCGTTGTTTATGGCTCAGTAAACACTGTGATGTTTCATTCATGAAATCCGCCTTTCCTGAGGCCTCTCTAGATGCAGAGACTGGGATGAGGGATTCAGCGAGAGCCAGGGTGTGGTCCCTGACAGCTCCCAGATGCCGCTCCCAGGGGGCCATGTCGCCCTCAGAGCAGGAGTCCCAGCCTAACCCTGCAGGTCACGGCGGGGCAGGGACAGTCCTGAGCTGCAGGGACCCACCACACAGGCAGGCACAGTGCAGTCACCTCAATGTTCAAACACACGCGGTGGACAGAGGGGTAATAGTTGAGGCTTCTCAAAGCATGTCATAGGTGCTGTGGATGGAAAATCCAAACTCTAAAATTATTTAAAGAGGTTTATTCTGAGCCAGATTTGAGGATCATGGCCCAGAGCCACTCCTAAGAAGCCTTGAGCAAGTGGACTCACTGTGGCTGGGTTACAGCTTGGTTTTACACATTTTAGGGAGACAGGAATTACAGGTAAAGCCATAAATCGATACATGGAAGTTAGGACATCTGGAAGCAGGGGCTTACAAGTCATAATTGACAACTGAAAGAGTTAAGCTGTGTCTAAAAGACCAGAAAGGAAATGCTTAAGGTAAGATGAGGGTCTGAGCACTCCGGGAGGTCCAGAGGGGAGGATCTCTGGAGTTAAGGATCTTCTGTCTTTCAGGTGATGCTGTAGGGGAACCAGGTTGGGAAGTAAACCACATTGTGCTGGGTTAGCAAAACCTGTTCAGTGAGATTGTATCATTTGTGAGTGTGACTCACCGGGCCCTTGGAAAGGAATCTGGGCAAAAGAAAAGGATCAGAGTTCAGTCCTCAGTGCACAAGGAAGATGCAGTCAATGTGTGAGCGAATGAGTGATGCACAGCCCGTTATCCCGTTCACAGATATGACTTTGTTCCCAGAATGACCCTGTGGACCCTGAGGATTGCTGCTGCTATTTCTACTTTCTGCATAAGGAAACAAAGGCTCAGAGAGGTTTAGTAACCTGGCCGAGGACACACAGCAGTAGCTGGTACTCCTGATTCCTGGGGAGCACTGAGTCCCCCTGTGCTTTGACAGACAGGGAGCTTTCCTCCACACTGAGCCCTAGAGCCAATGGGCCTTTGGTCATGCTGAGGCAGCCTTTGAGCCTCATCTCACCCCTTGATGTATTGCACCCCCAGACGGTGCACTGGGCTTCCTATTTTACACCTCTCATCTCATCTAATTTTTACCACAGCCCCACTTTATCAATTGTTCAGAGAGGTTAACTGACTTGCCCAAGGTCACACAGGAAGTGGGAAGGACAGGACTTGTGCTTTGATTTTCTGGCTCTGAGTCCAGCGTTTTTCTCATTACACTGGACAAGGTGACCTCGGGTCCCCCTTGGGGTGGCAATGCATTTTTCTCCTAAATATCTGCTGACAGCTCCCTGCTTGCCCCCAACCATGACTGGTTCTCCTTTGGAACCTGAGGCCCTCCAATCGGAGGTTCCCAGGTTTCCCTGTTGAATCAGCAGCAAATCCGGGCGGAGGAGACAGAAGCCGGCGGTGGAGAGAGGGAGCGCCCTGGGGTGGGAGAAGGCAACCGCGTGGAGAGAGAAAAAGGAAGGAGATTCACGCAGAGAGGAGGAAATAAAAACCAAAGGGGACACCTGGAGGAGGATAAAGGCAGGAAGATACATAAAAAGACAGAAAGACACAAAACGCACACGTGCGTACATGCAAACACACACATGTGTACACTCAAACACGCACAGATGAGAAAGAACCTTCGGAAAAGGGTCTAAAAATGAGGGCATGACGGAGGCACTGAAGGCGTGGCGAGTGCACCCCCCTCCCCAGACAGAGACGGAGAGGCAGGTGCGACCAGACAGGTGGCCGGGAACGCAGCGCGCAGGTGCCCTGGAAAGAACTGTGTCAGGAAAAAGGGGTGGGGGGAGGAAGTGGAGTGCAGGCCTAGATGGAGAGGAGGCACAGAGAGCGAGGCAGTAGGGGAGAGGGACGTGCACACGGAGAGCCACAGGCAGAGACAGTGGAGGAAGCTGAGCACTACCCCCCCCCCCGCCTCCCCTGCCGGGCCCTCCCCTCCGCCCCCTCCCCCCCTCCCCCGACTCACAGCAGCCGGGACCCTGAGCCCCGTGGAGAAGTGAGCTCCCCCAGGTCCAGCCGCCCCAGTGCCCTTAGGGACACAGGCACGTGGGCATCGGCTGCATTTAGCACGGGTTTCTCCTCCTCCCTCTGAGCCCTGAACCAGACGCTCTGATGGAAGGAGACAGACCCGCCCAGCACCTGCTCCCAAGCCCAGGCCGGGAGCT